>SRPT01000007.1:0-108290 GCA_018360205.1 Claviceps digitariae
ACACCCCCCCCCCCCCCCCCCCCACCAAAAACACACAAAATCTTTTCCAAGAAAAAGAAAAGCAATAAAAAAAAAAAACCTCCAACATGCCAACATGTCCCGCAAAGGCGTCGGCATCGGCGCCTTTGACCGCTCCCGCCTAACAACCGCCCACTACGCCTCGCACGGGTCCTCCCTCCGCGCCAACAACGCCCAGGCGCTGGAAGCGCAACTCGCGGTTTTTCGATCCCTCCTCCAGCAGTTTGCGGCCACGCACGCCAAGGACATTCGGTCTGATCCGGCGTTTCGGGCGCAGTTTGCGCGGATGTGTACGGCCATTGGGGTGGATCCCTTGGCCAGCAGCAGCAGCAGCAGCAGTGGAGGAGCAGGAGGGGGAAGCTCCATATGGGCGCAGTTGCTGGGCAAGTCGGTCAACGACTTTTATTTTGGGCTGGCGGTGCGTATCGTGGAGATGTGTAGTGCTACGAGGGGCGAGAACGGGGGGTTGCTTGGGCTGCGGGAGGTGCGGGAGCGGTTGCTGTCGCGGAGGAAGCGGGCAGGTGAGGCCGGCGGCGGAGACATCTCCGAGGATGATGTTCGACGGGCGGTCGAGACGCTGAAGCCCCTGGGGGGAGGGTATGGCATCGTGCGCGTCGGCCGCAGGGACTATATTCGCAGTGTGCCGAGGGAGTTGAGCAACGACCAGGCCGCGGCGGTGGAGGCAGCCCAGGTGCTGGGCTACGTGAGCGTTGGTATGCTCTGCGACAACCTCGGGTGGGAGCGGGCGCGGTGCCGGACCGTGATTGACGATTTGGTGGCCGGGGGGATGTTGTGGGTTGATAAGCAGACGGGGGATGGGGAGTGGGAGTTTTGGAGCCCGACTTTCATGGTTGATGCGTTGGAGGAGGAAGAGGAGGCTCCTGCGGCGGACTAGAGGGAGGAAGGGGGAGGAGGAGGAGGATCAGGATCATCGTCTTGGAAACCAAATAGGCGTCCAACTGGCATGCCCTCTCACAAACACATATGCACGCCTACAGATACTTAACATCCTTGACCAATTCCAACATCAGTCCCAAATCACCCCATTGCGCTTCCGTTGGTCCTATCAATACATCTGACACGAAATGGCAACATTTTACTTTTATTTGCATCTTTATTCTTGCTTGGTCTTGGTCTAGAGTAGTGCAGCGACCCCTAGGAGACACCCGAAAGGCGTCCGAAATGCGTTATCACAGGGACGACATGACGTACTCGGTACTCAATCCTCCAAGCAAGCGAGAATAAAAAGTCAAAAACGAATCAGGTAGAGAAACTGGCAAAGACGAAAAAAAGAATACCCAAAAAAAAAGACAAATTTGTGTACAGAATCGCGTGATCCAAAAAAAGAAAAGAAAAAATAAGAAAAAGTCATTACCTACACACATATGTACATAGTTCTTCGCCCACCCAAGACTTGCGCCAATAGATCCGTCTGCAGTCCGCGGCCCATGTGACCAGCAAGGTGCTTTATTTTGTTTTTCACCCGCATTGAGAGCTCTTTGTGACCAAGGGCTTGTTGGGCAAACTGGTTGCACACATGACATCAAAAGAGCCCGCTGCTGCCACTACCCGTTGCCAAAAACGTATACATGAAAAATATATAAGCTTTTCATATCCAACGCCCACAGGTCAATGATACCAGTATTACCAGTATCATGAACAGTCAAGAGACCTCCCTAGTACGGTGGGTTGGGGCCCATGGGAGGATAGTCATCGGAGCGCCCCATACCGCCAGAGCGGCCGTCACCAAAATGCTTCTTGCGGAGCGCGGCGAGACGCTTCCTCTTGGTCACAGTGTTGATATAAGTGCCGATAATGAATGAGATGACGTTGAAGAAGGGCACCCAGAGTTGATCCGGGAGGAACTTCTGAGCAAAGGCCAAACAGATTGGTGACGTGACCCAAGACACGCGCATGACTCTCCAGAAGCCGACCTTGACTGTTGCTCGAACCTGGTGGTAAGTGCGAGCACCAGCAATGAGAGCCATGGCAATCAGGTAGATGCTGTTTTGGATAGGCGCAATCTATATAAGATCACAGACAAAGAGGCAGTTCCGTTAGCGAGCCATTCTGAATACCTAAAGACGACCAAAAAAGAAAAGGAGAACAAAAAGCAAGCGGCATGGAAAGTCCCAGAAAATAAACACATACAATCAGGTTGCTAATGACAATTTGCATAACCTTGGCCTTGAGGCTCGTGCGGCCCCGAAAGACTTTCTGCAAAAGCCAAATAAGAAAATGTCCCAGCGGCGCACTGACGAGGGCGCCATAGGCTGCCATCTTGGGAACACGAGAAGTGAAGTAGTGGCCATGCTTGTTGCGATCCCTGGCGAGCCATGAGGCGATGAGCTCCTGGGCACCGGCGAGGGATCCGGCCGTGAGCATCTTTGTTCGCAAGGGATTCGACTCGAGCTGCTTGATGTAGGCCTACATGTCGTTTTGGCGGATAGCAAATGGCATGGGCGAATTAGTCTGGATGAAAAGAAATCCATATGTATATATGTATGTATACATAACACCCATGCAGGCAATGCACAATGGGAATGATGAGGTCAGTCACATACAGCAAGATAACCCTTGGTACCGGCATTCTGCAGGCCACCGGTCAAGGCAGTGCCAACCTGCTCGGCCAAAGGATGTTTGCCACTGGTGCCGGGGATCTTGCCGTCGGCCACAGCACTGGGCAGGACATTTTGCGCCGTCTGCCGCAAGGTATCGCGTTCGAATTTGACGGACATGACTGTGTTGGAAGGGGTCTGGTAGGATATTCAGGCGGCGACACGAGATTTGCTGCGGACGGCACGGGCAGGCTTCTACTCAATTGCAGAACAACGTATACCGTATACACGCGGACGGTGGCGATGCTGGCTTGGAGGCGACGCTAGCGGCGATGACGGCGATGACGGCGAGAGGAAGAGAGGAAGAGAGGAATGCGGACAATGCCAGCCGACCAAAGGCAGAGCGTTCGTTCGCACGGGATGAGAACCAAGAGGTTGTTGATTGATGGACGACGTCGTAGAGCAGAGAGGAGGGGGGTTGGTTGGCGTAGTGCACCCGGTGCAGTTGCTTGCAGGTGCTGGGCAGCTGTTGAAGCTGGCTTTTGCTTTTGGGGGGACGGACGGTCCAGTCGGCCAATCGATTTGTTTATGTCTGGTGCACCTCGGGCCAAAAACAGCGAGCACTGAGCGCCCCGAGGCTGGATGTGGGGCCCGGCACTGAGCAGTCTGAGCAGCTGGTCCGGTCAGCTCAACAGCTCAGGCTGCCTGTTGCCAGCTGCCAGTGGCCATGCAGCGCCAAAACCATGTGCCTCGCCACATGTGTGTCGGCCCAAAGTGTTGGCAACCTACTTTAGAAAACAATCTGGAAACCACAAAAAACACCAAATACATCAGGGAAATCCAGTTGTAAATACAGCACATGTACATTTGTACCACAAACGAGCGAGTGAACCCCCAACGCGCCCCCATTCATCGGCCGCCCTTCTTTTCTCCACAGCAACCACAATGCGGAGGCCAATAACTGCCGGGCCAAGTCAGTGTGTTTGGGCGCCACCATGCAAAGTTGTCTGCAACCACAGACCAATGAGGTAGATGAAACAGTTCAAGATTTACCGTGTTTGATAAAAAGGCTTGTTCAATCAAAAAGAACGCGAACCCGCGATGCTCTAGATAAGGCAATGAGTGCGTCACAGGGTCTGAGTCGAGTCGCGATTGGGACCGTGACAGCATGATATTTTATGGTTGACTTTTTTTTTTCTTCCTTCATTCAACCACTGCTGACGTGACATCTGAACATCTCTCCAGCAAGACTTGATTGCAAGTCTTTATCCTTGACGAAAGATTCGACACGTATAGCCCCTTCGTGTTTGGTATTGTTCATGCTCAGCAACAGCCCGAGCAAGCCATCACGCATCATTCATTCTTGGTCCTTGGTTGCCATTGCCATTGCCACTGACAGGCCATCCTACTTGGAGCCTTCCAGAATCTTCTTCATCATCTGGTCACCTACCTTCTTGGCCTCCGCAAACCGAGGCTGGAAAAACGCCTGCGTGCTGACAAAACGCTTCTCCCACGTCTCGAAATGGCCGAGACCCACGCACTCTGCCCACCCTCTCGCCGCAAACGTGAATTCGAGGTCATCGCTGCGGTACGTCTTGTCCTCCACAGCTGTCCGCAACGTCTCGTCCAGCAGGCCCGTGTCGCGAAACAGGTGTTCTGTGACGCCTAGTCGCAGCCGAAACAGCGGCGTGCTGCAGAGCATGTGGTCGTACGGCACAATGTTGAGAGCCGCCCAGCAATCGACCATGCCAAGCAGACTGAGGTGACTGTTGGGCCGGGGCGGCGCATCCGTCGGTTTGCCAAGCGAGAAGGACGACAGGATGGATGCTTCGATGAGCGGACGGCCCTCCCAGCTTGTTGCGGTCCCAAACACCTTGTCGCGAGCCGCGTATATCCTGCTGCGGAGGCCCTCGAGGTCTCCTTTGAGCATCAGCTTGTATAACGCCGTCACACTTTCGGCGTACTGGCCGACTTGCTTTCTGGCTTCGGGGTTCAGAATCGCCAGTCCGGCGTACACGTGCCATTTCTGGCCGTAGATACGGAGCATGGTATTGATCTTCACATTCTCAATCCCGCCCACGTAGCGGTTTAATTCCCATGGAAACTGGCTATTGGCGTGCCACGCCTTGCCCATGGACAGGAATGCGGCATGCGTGACGGCCTGCGTGTCGGCCGTGATCCGATCGTGCTCTTGCGCCGTCAAATAGACATACTTGGACCGGAAACAACTCAGGACGGCTTCAACCTTGCGCATAGCCTCGTCAGGCGCACGATGCTGAATGAGAACGAGCGGTTGGTTATGGCTGTCCACGCCCGGCCCATGTAGTGAGTGGCATGATATTACGTTGACGTCGGGCGGGAGATGCTTCTCGAAAGCGGCGATTTCGGGAGATTTGCATGATGTTTGCCCGCCTACAATTGCGCCCATCTTTGTTGCTTCAAGAAACGAGCGTGATACATGTCAGAACCAGACACACAATTTATAAAATTAAAATTCAAACCCTCCCCAACAAATCGAGTCTCGATATAGGACGAATGGGGGAGTGCATACAGGGTCCAAATTCTTCAATCACGCGGTCAATGATAGCAGCCTCAACGCTGTATATGATGTAGTCGCTGGCTCGCGAGACGTAGTGCCCGTTGCGGCAAATCTCAATATTCTTCTATGTAGCCAGCCTCAGCATGGTTTTTTTTTATATGCACGCGATTTTGTTTTCTTTTGGACATATTGACAGCGCTCGCTGGGGCGTACTTTTCCATGGTATTGTTCTTTAAGACTATCGAATCTATCTTCTCTATCGCAGGCCAAAACTCTATTACGCGGCATTATCGTCAATCTCCTAAATTTCTATCACAGGTCAGCCTCAATATTGCAGAAAGGTTGAAAGCGGGACGCAAGCAAAACCAAATTCATGCAGTACGACTACTTCAGACAAAAAGTTTGTTAAGGTAGCAAGCGTTTACATCAGTGAGAGCACAACTCAAATCAACAAACCGGAACGGTCCGAAGACTGACTTGCACAATACTCGAGCCAAATGCGCTCTAGTCATCATTATAGCCGACAGCATGAATTCTGCAAGAGTTTTGCTGAAAATGTGTGTAATTTTTTTTGTTTGAGACTTACTTTGATTGTGGCAGCAAAAGCCAAAAGCCGCGACGGAGACACGTCAACTTACCTCCATCCCGCCGCAGCGAGTCGATCGGCATACATCTTGCCCATGTCGCCCATGCCAATTAGTCCAACAACAAAGTTTTCCATCCCGCTTGGGACCATCTCTGTTGCGGTAGCCATTGTGCGAAAAAAAAAAAATTCCAAGCTCCCTTGATGGAAAAACAGACAAGACGGAGCAATCACATCCTCACACCAGCAGGCTTTGCAGGAGCTGGCAGCGGGAGCAGGTATCTGCTGGCAGGACGATAGAGATGGAGAAGACAACTTCCACAATTTCGAGGAGAAAAAATCCTAATTAATAGGCCGCAGGGTGGACTCGCATTATGTAATATTGGGCTCTCTGGAGACCCCACTTGTATAACCTTCAAGATAACCTCGAGCCCTTTTGATAAGATATGAAGTTAAAAATTGACAAAGCAAGAAGACATTTCAACAAATCAATTTCACGAAACTCGGCTCAGCAGCTTGATGTAATCAAATGCAGGCTATCTATGCCATTGGATCTAATGGCTCGGGCCAACTCGGCATTGGTCACAAGGAAGATGTGTCCGTTCCTAAACCAGTTCGATTTCACCCAGCACACCCGACTTCCGAGGTGGTGAGCATGGCCGCTGGAGGCAACCACACCCTTTTGTTGACCCAGTCTGGCGAATTGTACTGGAGTGGTGATGGCTCTAGTGGTGCATGTGGAATTATCCGCGGTTCGCCGGATACACCAGTCTTCCAGTTGTGTCGCCTCGTTGAGGATGGACAGAAGAACGACATAGGACACATTGCGTTGATTGCCGCTACTTGGAATGCCTCATACATTGTTTCGCGAGATGCTCACGGCAAACGAACAAAAGTATTCAGTTTTGGCATGGGTATGAAAGGAGAGTTGGGTGCCGGCGAGCTTATCATCCGAAGTCCAGTTGCCCATCTTCTTCTTAACTTTCCCCCGCAGGGTACTGAAGTTGTCGACTTGACTGCCTCAATGGGCCACGTGGTAGCTGTGCTTGATAACGGAGATGCCTACGGTTGGGGAAATTGTCGTAAAGCACAGCTGGGAGAGCCTTCAGAAATCACTTTTGAACCTCGCAAGATAAACAACATCCATTTTAAAGTCACTCGTGCAGTTTGCACCAAAGAAACCACATGCTTGTTCAGCACACCTGACTCAGGACATGTTTGCGTATTAGGTTCTGATAAATGGGGCATTGTGTCCCACAATCCCAAGACGGTGTCCTCATGGACCGAAGTCGGGTCTGGATGGGGAGCTGTCTACATGCTGATGAAGGATGGTACTTTGAGAGGCTGGGGCAGGGATGATCATGGCCAGCTTCCTCCACCTAACCTGCCCGGTATTAAGCAGATCGCTGTCGGTAGCGAGCACGCTGTTGCTTTATCACAAGACGGAGATGTGCTATCCTGGGGTTGGGGTGAACATGGAAACTGCGGTCCTCAAGTGGACCAGAGCGACGTGAAGGGCCGATGGAATGTAATCGCATCGTCTAAATTCATCCCTGCCAGTTCTCACATTGCGATGATAGGAGCCGGTTGTGCCACCAGCTGGATATGTATCAGATCTGGTTGATCGAATTTGTCCTTGTTTCTTGTTTTCCTGCGCTGAGGTGTCCTAATCAGGAAACAAGGCTAGGTTCTGGACCTCTGAAAGCTTTTGCGTGGGCTCTAGGTATGTTGGCTGCGCTGCTGCTTCTGGCTGGGTCTCTGATTCTTCTTGCCGTCCAGGACCTGCAGCATAACTTTCTTCCTCTCTCTTGCTTATACGCATCACAGACGGCTTTTTTTTACTGTGTTAGCTTCATGAACGACATGCAACTATAGAGGGAGGAAAAGGAACGGATGCGATTTGAATTACCGGGTCAGCACTGTGATCCCACTCTAGTCTGGCCTCTTCTTCGGCATCTTCGTCTTCGTCTCCGACGGGTTCCCAGCCATTGTCTTCTACAAAGAGACTCTCGGACGGAACAGTCGGTTGTGGCGGTTTTTGAGATGGTCTCAGGTCAAAGGCGCCCATTCTTGAAGCGCTGGCTCTAGGAGCGCTCAAATGCGGCGTCGTCGGGTTCGGGATACCATTTTTCGTCAGCGAAGCCGTCGACTGCAAAAGTTGATGATTTTGGGCATGATTGATAGACTCTGATGGAGCGACACTCGCTCTCTGAGACACAGCTTCTAATCGTGGACCTGTATTGTTTCCAGCTCCTTGTCGGCCTTTTTTGATCTTCTGTGTAGGATTTTTGCCGCGTTCTCCCACTGTCATGACGAGAAACTCACAGGACAAGGCGTCTCCGGAGTATGACAAGTGAATCGGCTTTGCAGGCAGGGAATATCTAGCAGAGATGGCATTCCCGGTAACTCCTGCATGTTGGATAATCGCTCGGAAGTCTTTAACCGATATGACGATATGGAGCTTATTCTCGACGTCAATTTCGTCAAACTCGTCAGCTTCAATAGCAATGGAAGTTTGCAATGGCTTTTTCAGTACCGCTTAGGTTGATGTCAGCATGAAAGTAATCAATCGAGAACAATTTAGTATCATACCGTCCTCGCTGACAGTCTTCTCACTGAAGCAAGTAAAATTGACATGGTCTCCATCAGTATTGATGTCTAGATACTCTATGCCAGGCCCGAAGTGGTCCATGAGCTGACGAAGGGTCCTTGACGATATTGTCCAATGGTGTGGGGCGTCCTGTTTGCTGAACTTGGCATGAACGGGCACTGCAACCTCGAATGGCAGGCGATGTGTTGATGTCAGCCCGTTTCGAAACACCATGCGAACAATGAAGCGGCTTTTGAAACCTTCTCCGTCTTCAATAAGGACATCACATCTCTCGATGAAGGATTGTTTTTCTGCATCACGTTGGGTATCTGAGCTTGATCGACTACGGAAAAGAGAGATGAGAGCCTATGCGACGAGAATTAGCCAATGCCCTGTATGGATGGTGCCAGGAAATTCCAGTATCATGAGATGTAATTTTTATTTTTATTTTTATTTTAAAATAAAACCATATGTTCTCTTGTGAAAGCTCGAAATGGGACCAAAGACTGACCCGAACATATAATGTGCAGTAAAAACGTTCCCGAAACTGGCCATTCGGGTTGAACTGATACTTGGAAAAGAACCTGTTGGTGGCGAATTTGAAGCTCGCATATGCTGATTTGGAGCTATTCAGAGTAGTAAGGACAAACTAGGTAGACAGAAACTCGTTTTAGCCTCTCCATTTTTCCAGTACAACGGGAACGGGGAAATAATGTCTTACTGAATCTTTCCTTGCTTCTAAAGAGACGTCATCGCTGAATTTGTTGAGGCAGATGAGTGCGTCTCGGAATGTGGACACGCCTTCCTCGCTGAGAGTGAATGACAGAATGGCCATGATGCTCGCAATGTGGACCGGTGTTGTCGGTTTTGAAAATATCAACTCCTCGTAAGCAAGTGTAATTCAGGAGGTACGGAAACATGTGTATGGAATGGTGCTTCATTCATCGCGGCAGCACTTGGATATGGCGACGGTAGGAGGCTATGAGGCTTGCATCCGACCTAATACGCCAACCAGTGTCTTGTACTTGGTCATGCGTGTGAGGAAGAGATTGGTTTTATTCTTTTCATGCGTTGTAGCTCCTCGAATGCTAGTTCTAGTTTCCCACAATCGAGGATTGGTAGATGCTTAATTAAAGCTTCGACTCTCGTCAGCAAGTCCGGATAGATGCATACTGCGGGTCGTGCCTGCTCGGCGCCACTTGGTACCAGACCCATTTTACAGCGACGCAACATCGCAACACGTCCCGGCTCCCAACTGCAGCCGATTAATGACCACCTCGCCAACGTCTCCGCGCGCCAAAACATGTACTTATTGAACCTTTATCGATCTTGGCTTTTTTTGCCTGCCACAAATTACGCTACTAACAATGCCATCGTGACAAGCTACCCACAACCCAGAATTGCACAACCGCGTATCTCTGCCTCTGCCTCAGTCCGTAACATCCAGCGACTTGGGATTGTTTTATCCCACTCGTCGTCCTTCTTTCAGGATCGAAAACAACTGTATTTTCCCAAGGAGAACCGCCACGGCCCACGCCTCACGCCATGTCTGTCAACGTGGACGCTGGTGCCGAAACGCCTGCCTCCGAAATAACGCGAAAACGAGAGGCCCATGCTTGACGGCACGAATGTTTTTTTTGTGTTTTTTTTTTTTGGATGGCGCAGGCCTGAAGAGCTCTGTTTCTTGAATAAAACGTCAGTACTTCCCAATATCTCGACTAATAACTGCATCCAGAAGATTCTTGAAACTGTACAATGGTAAACGTACACGTAGCAGTGGCTCGAGCCGGGGTCAGC
Source organism: Claviceps digitariae (assembly GCA_018360205.1). NCBI lineage: Eukaryota > Fungi > Ascomycota > Sordariomycetes > Hypocreales > Clavicipitaceae > Claviceps > Claviceps digitariae. The sequence continues at coordinate 10,086 of SRPT01000007.1, forward strand.
GTTGATGCGTGGTTATGGAGGGTGGAGAATAGATAGAGCGCACGCAGAGCGTTGGTCGTTGCTGTTAGAAAAAGTGCAGCTTCATTTCTCTGCCGGCCTTATCGTTTTTGTATTGTGAATGTGAATGACGAACGGCATGCATGGTCTGGTGGTCGAGTCCCCCAATGCTTCACTAGCTCGCTCCCTCGCTCACTCCCTTGTGGCTAAGTACATGTGTACTACAAGTGTGAGCACTGGGGATTGTAATTTATGCAAAGTTACATACTGGTTTTGTGAAGCGCCAATCATGTCCGTTCTTCCGCTTCTCGTGGCCTGCTCGGCTTGTCCAACCGCGCCAGACTCGCACCATTCACTGGCTGCCTCCCTGGGCAGTGGAGGCAGAGATGAGGTCATTATGTCAAGACTGTAAAACGGAGAGCTGTTCCCGTCTTCAAATCTTCACGAATGCCCAGCCAAACCGAACTCAACTCCGAGTACAATAATATCTATTAGCTCTGCCGCAACATCGAAATTATAGTGATTTGCAGTGCGAAGTGGGCGACATTTCTAACGGCTCACTGTTCGGCGCGGCTGTCGAGGAAAGATCGCTGCCAGAATCAGGTCTGGTTATGGAGGCAAAATCCTAGATTTCATGTTTTTCTTGGAAACAATCTGAAACGTTGACCACGAATAATACGGGTCAATTCAATGATGCCAGTACTTTGGTCGAAACTCGTAGTTCATCGAGAAAAAAAAAAACCTCATACAATCATGAAATATATTGCGTCATGTGCCGTGTACGAACGCGAGATACCTTCTCAACCCCCCTGGTACGGTTGTTTACGTGTCAAAACATTTTGCGACTCGCTTTTTTTTTTTCGCCGCAATATCAGGTCCATACGATACGTAAAACTTCTAGAGCCATATCACACTATAGACACCTGTACAGTCGGTAAGAATGACGCGCCCTACACATTGCCGACCCGCCCTGTAAGAAACACAATCCTAAAACGTTCCAATTGCAGACAAAAGTCAGGATCTTCACAGAAGCCCATAACGCCGTCGACATACTCTTCCATAGTTTATGTCCGGGGAATCGTGAATCGAAGAAGAAGAAGAAGAATAAAATAAAGAAAGGGATAAGTGCAAGAGAGAACAAAAAAAAGAACAACAGTCAGCGCAAATCGTGATACACTTCAAATCCCGAGGCCCAAGAGCATTGAGAAAAACATCGAATCCAAGGCAGCCAGGCCTGGATTCAACGGCAATACAATGTGATACTGCATTGTGCTGGGTCATAATACATAATGCAGAATCATGCCTCCCTTGTGCTCCCAATGTTGGGCACCCAACTCTCCATCGGCATCATCGAGCAACAACCAAAGTTGACGCGCCCCATTCGTGCGCGGAAACAAACACTGCTTCACGAAGCACTCTGTTTCGTGAATTTCTACATGACCGTCGAAGCCAGCAGACGCGTCTCAACATCGTCCATACCGATGCCATCCATACGTGGCCCTTCCATGTTCTGCAACCGGGACTCGATCGACTGAAAGCGCGGTTCATAGCCTCCGGCGCGAGCCTCTAGATTCTCCATACGCTTTTCTATGTTCTCCAATCGCTGCTCAATACGCATGAACCCTTGCGCCATGTCATGGCTCAGCCGGTCCATCTTGTTGGTAAAAGATCGAATGGTCGTTGCGAGTGGTGCATTCTCTTGCCCCGGAGTTCCGGAAGGGACGCGAGGCTCGTGATTGTGACGAGGTTCCTGCAAAGCAAATCTCCATTGATTTCCTAGCTGGACTTCACAAACAGCCTTGGCGCGGAACGGACAGTCGATCTTGCGAGTGGACGGGTTGCGTTTCTTGGCCGTGCTATTATACTTGACACCTCCCCGGTCGCACACCAGATCGTAACGCGTAGGCTTTCCATCACGATAGTTGGATGCACGAAGCTTGACGATTCCGTAGCCCTGATCTTTTGCGACTCTTTGAACAGAGGTCATGAGGTCATCAAATGACCGGAAGATGCCCTCTGGCGGCGGTAGAAGGGCCGGTGGTGGTGTGTTCGGCATCGTGCGTCAAAACTCGGTCGCGATAGCGCGACTTCCTCGTGCGAGGGAGGAGGGGGGGGGTAAAGGTGCTTGGGGAGTCGAGATAGAACTCTGGTAGAGAGAAATATGTTGCGCGCTGTGGTTTCTGCTGAGGAAGGGGAATCTTGCAGGCAGTTCGTGGCTGAACAGCGCGACTGTGGATAACAGTGACACCGGATATCTCGGTATCGCGGTTGATGTATATAAGGGTAGGTAGGGCAAATGGAGATGGCTGGGCTGTGAGGATTTTCTAATCCGCACTGTCAACAGCTTATTGGAAACAGCCCGACGGAGCTTGGTTTCAGCCAGTCACGTTGCGTGGAGACCAAAGGACCCACTTAATGGACCATCGGGACCAGAACACAAGACAAAGTTCCAGAAATCCAGGCTGTGCGAAGCGGCTTTTTTTTCTATTTAAGAATAAAACAAAAAGGGGAAATAAAACAAAAATTAATGTTTCTTTCCCTGTTCATTGTTCTTGGAGAAACAAGCGCCTCGATATGAAGTTAGACGAGCAGAGGACCGTCGTCGTCCACAAAACCACAGGTTGGAGTATTAGCAAATGGATATGTACATAGACCCAAACCTTATTCTCTGGGTACTTCATTCTATTGTCTTCAGTCAGTTGTCTCGATCATGATGGGGGCTTGAAAGTAAGCTTTCTTCATGCATGCTCGAATCCAAAAATATTCGGCATTTCTCTTTCAGGGACAGCACCTCTTTGTTTGTTTCGAAAGTTCCAACTATTATCGAAATTCAATATGTAGGTCGTTTTGCTTGCAAATGAGGGGTGTGGTGTCCGGTCTGCTTTGTTTCGAATCAGCTGAGAGCTTCCGTCATCCCGGTCAATCGGCACCCCCCCCCTTCCCTTCTCCCCACCACCACCACCAACACTCCCTTGCTTCACTGCAATCAACACAACAACGACATCGATTCTGACCACTACAATGTCATCGACTTCAAGCTGATTCTGCATCTAGCAACCGTTTCTGTAGTGGACTGCAAAAATCATGGATGATCGGCCAGAGGCAGCCGCTGACATGATCAGCAACGATGGACCAATGGACGAGGTTCAGTTGGGCCAGGCTATGAAACGACTCAAGCTCCTATACATCAAGGTATCCATCCAGCCCATCCAGTCCATCCGCTTCTTCTATCAAAAACTCTGCCTCATCCTGTTTCCCTGGTTAACCTCGGGTTGATGTAGGCACGACTACTGAGAGATATTATTCCTAGAATTCTGGACCCCCTGGTTCAAAAACAGCCATCGCGTGAGTCCTCCAGAGTGTGTGACCGATATGGAAGTAGCCAGACTAATGAGATCAAAAAAAAAAAAAAACGCAGCCGACGCTCTTTTCAATAGCTTCGTGAAGGCAGTGACCGATGCTCAATTGGATATTAGAGAGTTCACAGAACTCATGAAAGACGAAAAGAGCAAACAGATATTTGCGTACGTCGAGAGGAGCCGGCAAGAGGACCCTCTAGGTATAAAGCCGTGGCGGCATAAGGACCATCCAGATTGGTTTAAGATGGACAGAGAATGACAGAGTTTTCGGCATACTCTTCGTCTTCCCTTGTTTTTTGTTTTATTCATTGCTTTGGCGTTCGGTGCGTCTTGGGCAGTTGCGTTACTCATGGCGAAAACAAATTATTAATGAAAAGAATTATCATCTACTTCAGTTTTGAAACCTCAGGTGGTTAACCCATACTGTGATGTTTTCAATCATCAGGCATCCAGTGTAATGACACGGATTCTGTTCAATATCTACGTGGGTAGGACTTGTATGATTGATGGTATTAGAAAGAGTCTATTCGCTGGGTTCTGCTCACACTATTCTTATCCCTCGAAAGATGTCGCTGCTCTTAACAGTTTCAACAACAACAAAGTCAAAACATGCACTAGATGAGGATGTCCAGTGGAGAGAGCGCTGCTACTCGAGTGCGTCACCAGAAAAGCTGCGGGCGATTTGCGCGCTCTTGCAGTAGATAGTAGATTGAAACATTGCCGCCTGTCGAGGTGTTAAGGAGCAGGCGATGAGGAGACTCTCCCTGGGCACCTCAGCTCCACATGAAGTGCCATTAGCTTGCCATGGCTGTCATGTGACCATACCGTGGGTCAACCGCAGGATAGGCCGGTTCTGATTCGCCAGGTTAGCGGGCACAATCCGTCTTTTCCACCCACACAAATTGTACCCAAATCTCGAAATTCATCGTTTCGTGGTGAGATCCTCATTGCACACTCCCAGCACGACAAGCAACAATGGCGCCTCAACGAGTTACCTACCGCCGCCGTAACGGGTAAGCTACAAGCCGATATATTTCGACACCGCAAATCACCCGTGAACGACGTATCTTCCACGAAGCCCGACCACGTAGCTGACATTTCATCACTAGCTACAACACTCGATCCAACCGCACCCGTGTTGTCAAGACTCCCGGTGGCGAACTCCGATTGCTGCACATTAAGAAGCGCGGCACCGTTCCCAAGTGCGGCGACTGCGGCTCCAAGTTGATTGGCGTAAGTTACTCGATAGCGACGAAATAAGGGGGAAATATTCGGGCGAATTAGGGATTACGAGTGTGAATCCCGGCTGCAAGTCGGTCTGGCCAAGATGAATCCATCCGGCAAACGGGCGATCTGGTCATCAGCACGGCTCTTCAGAGACGTCGTGATTGAGCCGTGTTGCATCATGGGCATTGTCTTTGGAGGAACTTATCAAATCATGCGGGAAAAAAAAAAGAAACGTACTTACGCGACTTTGTGACACATATAGATTCCCGCCCTCCGACCTCGCGAGTACTCACAGATCTCGAAACCCCAGAAGACCGTGCAGCGTGCCTACGGTGGATCGAGATGCGGCGGTTGCGTTCGTGACCGCATTGTTCGTGCCTTCTTGATTGAGGAGCAAAAGATTGTCAAGAAGGTGCTGAAGGAGCAGGAGCAGAGCCAGAAGAAGAAATAAATGTACTTCATGGTAATGGTTTTTTGACTTTACTGTGCGATACGGCAAGGAAACTTTTCTTAAAAAAACTTTTTTTGGAGGTGGGGAGGGGTAAAGGCGATGATGGTTCACTGCTTTGGTGTTCGTTAGGACAAAAGGGACTGCATACATAGGGAAACCGGCTGGAAGCACTGATCTTCTGCCGTTGTTGGGACTGCATCTCCTCCTTGGTGATTGAATTAAAAAAAAAAAGAGCATCAAGATCATGTTCCAATTCTGTGGTCGCATTTCTGAATTTGTTTGATATCATGCATGTGTACGCCGAGATGTCGACTGCATTGTCTAGCTAGACAAGGCAAGCCATTCCTTACGCTGCAATCATGTCGTGCCGACAGTGACGTGTACGTCAAAGTGACAACTCGAGAGCGAAAAAAAGTGAACATGGTGGAATGGGCTTCAAGTGACATGGTCGTAATGTGGAGCACCATGACTAGGTCCTTCGCCCAGACCAGACTGATGATGAAATGGGCGGCGGCTCTTTTCATCCTCGCACCATTTCACCATTCTTCCCCTCGCAGAGATCTCAGAAAAGCACTGGATAGCACCACATCGCTGTCGGCATAATCGCATAATCCGTCGCATATATATTCTGAAACCCCATTCTCATTTTTGTTGTCTTACACCAACGTAATCGACGTTTTTAATCGACTTGCTTAATCGACTTGCTCGCCATGGCCAGCACCAGCACACTTCGAGCTTGCTGCAGGGCCAGTCGCATCAGCTGCGAACAACGAACCTCTCAATTTCTTCTTCGACAACCACAAACTCGTGCCACCTTCTCTCGTTATTCCAAACCCCGTGCGGAGACACCCGTCAGCTCGACCACAAGAAAGCATGTTCGATTCATCCAAACGTGTGCTCCGCGGCTTCGCTCACGACGAGACACGCCATCGGAATCGCCTCCGACCGATTTTAATGACATGAATATGCTGGGGAGTGTGCCCGTGCCGTCGACGTCGGTGGATGTCTGCATGTACGATGGGTTTGGTCTCAATAATGGTATCACAATTGCGAATGGTGACGGGGCGTTACTGGTCAATGGCGAGGCCTTCAGGTGGAAACCGTGGGAAGCTAGGGGATCACTGGAGCTCACGAACAAGAAGGGCCAATTTGATCTTCCACTGGAGGCATTTGGGTTGTTTGATCTCTTGTGGCCTCGTCCTGGTAAGCAATATGACCTGATCCTGACACTGTTTCTTCTGTTTCTTTTTTTTGGCCCTTTTTTTTTTGGCCCTTTTTTTCCGCCCTGTCTTCAAGGAAATTCTTCTCTTACAGAGATACTGGCCATGACTCGTCGTACCACGGAACATATTGTAGCCGTGGTTGGGCGGGTTTGCGTACCTCTCTCTTGGCATACGCTCTGGAACTGACAGTCCCGGTGTGCAGACTTGCTGGTCCTCGGTGTGGGCAAAAGTAACCTGCCCCTTAGTCCTGAAACAAGGAGGCACATCAGTCAGCTCGGGATGCGAGTCGAAGTTTTGGATACGAGAAACGCGGCAGCGCAGTTCAACTTGCTCGCCACGGAACGTGGGATCTCTGAAGTTGCTGCGGCCTTGATACCCATGGGCTGGCAAGACGGTGTCGGCGCCAAGGCGTAGGAAAATGATTCAGATCAGCTGGTTTTGTAAGAATTGCGATTGTCTATCTCGTCTGGCCTGCGAGGACTATGGCGCATGGATTATTACATGTCTGTCATTATGGGAGTATACGTGGTATCCAGAGAGCAAGGGCTGGCTAGGCTGGTTTATCATGTTTTGTACAGTTTAGTCTTGTGAGGGCAATAATATGTAGCCTGATGTATTATAACGAAATTATTCATGTGGAATGTCGCTCTTCTGCATATGACTATCTTCAAGCAGAAGAAAAAGTCAGACGATTGAGCGATGAGACTGGCTGAAAAATTCTGAGCCCATTCGGAAAGTGAGTAGGGTAGGCGCATCTCCACAAAATGCGACAGGCGGGAAGTCTGTCGCTAACAGGATGGTCGGGAGCTGGTGTCTTATTATCTTATCTCGTATCTAGGTACTTAAAGCAAGGGGTCGCGTTATCAGGCTGCGCCATGCCTGCAGGTTATGACGATTCATGCCACGGCAGCAAACCAAAGCCGTTGATTCGTATAAAAACAAAGCTTGAACGTTGACAGTCGCGCGCTTAATTAGCCCATGCCCAATCCTTCTACTCAATCTCAATCTCGGCAACCCAAAACTTAAAACCAGCTCCTCAGTATATTCGAGCCGATTCTACCACTGCTGTACCGTATCCGTTATGATCGCGGCATCACTGGCCAGCTGACACGGCGACACCCAAGACAGCCGCCTGATTCCGAGATTCGACGACCGCGGCCCTTGAACTTGCCATAGTGAGTGCGATCCAGGCTGAGGTCCATGCAGGTGCGCCTGCGCCGTTTGCTCAGAAGCGACTGACATATGTCACTGAACACCTAGTTGAGCCACAAGACAAGGCAGAACAGGGCAGTCGCGGATCATCAGTCCAGATGTCCCTTCCCAGCTAAATGCCTGCGCAGCATATCCAGATCCTGAGACCTGTCTGGTGCGACAGATAGAGAACGCCAGTCCTTCTTTCCCACCTGGTTTGATGGTGAGATTCCATCACTGAAGAAGCCAGCAAGTACAATCTAGGTACTGGGCAAAAGTTTCCGGACCTTCTGCTCTCGCCAACCACTTCTGTCCCACGTTGCACAAAGTCAAGCTCGCAAACTGTGCGGCAGAGTGTCTTGCGCGTATTTTTATACTTGAGCGTCCCGGTCTCTATTCCCAATGGCAGAACATGACGAGTCTTTCGACTCAGGTAGCCGAGCCCTCGACACGGATCCTTTGTTGACAGATCCGCCTCTGTTGAGAGACCATTCGCAGCTCAAATCATACAAAACAAGCAGATTTGAGTACACTGATGTGAGGGTCTTCTTCCGGCCTCATGGAAAAGCAGCAGAGCTCCCAAAAGTACCAGCACCGCTGCCGCTCTTGGTTTGCATACCAGGACTGGGTGGTTCTGTTGCGCAGTTCCATTCATTACTGAGCAGCCTCGTTGACCTGGCGCCGTGCCTGTCCATTGATTTCCCCGGAGGCGGTCGCTCGCACTACACCACTACCTCCTGGGACGCGTATACGCCAGAAGCGTTGGGGGAGTTGATCGAAATCATCATTGAAGAACATCGAGATGCAGAATCTGGTCAAGGCATTGTGTTGATTGGCCATAGCATGGGAACTGCGTTGGCTGCGCAGCTTGCGAGCAACACTAAGGATCACAAGACGAGCATCGCGCAACACGTTGTCGCACTTGTCGCCATATGTCCCATTGCTGGACCACCCGACGAGCAAAAATCTGCTCTTCTTCGCGGATTGTTGTGGATTCCAGGCTGGCTTTTTGCCCTCTGGCGTGCCTGGGATGGCATCGGAGGCCCCGATAGTCCCAGTGTGACTCGATTCGTTGGCGAGACAGCGGACCGAGAGCTAAGAATCATGCAGTATCGCTTCAACCAGCAGAGCAGAACTCCAGTTTGGAGACGAATGGCCTATGGATCACTTCCGTCTTATGTACAAGGCAAGCTTCAAGGCGGAATGGCAGGGCTCGATGTGTGGGCCAGCATCCAAGTTCCGATATTCCTGATAGCCGGAGCGGACGATCATCTGACACCTCCAACGGAAGTTGAAAAAATCCTGGGCGTATTAGAGGGGGTGAAAAAAGAAGCTGGCCAGCAGCCCGCGAGTCTAGAAGAGGAGCACAACATGAATGCCTCGGAGCAGAATGAGACTAGCACGAGCACGAACGATGAAAGCTCGCCACAGGCAAGGAGCAACGGAGACTTGTCCCCAACGTTGAAGCCTGATGCCGACGACGATCCTTCTACGCCTCTCGAGACGCCAACAATCTTACCCCCGCAACCTGCGCACCCGCCTCAGGTTGTCAAGTCGTTCATCATGCCGTCTCCCGCAAACCACGCACTTCTCTATATGCCACGATATTCAAGAGTGTTGGCCGGACTGATATCGGATTTCCTCGCAAGCCACGTGACACAGAGATTATCTCTAGCTTGGCAACTTCAGTACTTGTCCCGCGAAGGCAAATGGGATATAAAAAACTTGAACAAGTGGAAGTCAGTTGAGCCAGTTTCCGAAGCCATAGGTCCCGAGGAGGCACCTATCTTCCGAGCTATGAAAACACTGCGTGAGGCGGACGACGCGCACAGCCCATCACACTTTGTGGAGAAATGGGGCTCCCTCATCAGCGATGTCATTGATATCTCCAAGGACCAGCCCGTTTATGACCCGCGAGGTCTCGAACGGGGTGGTGTGCACTATCACAAGTTCCCTACCGTTTCCAAAATCCCACCCGAGCCCCACGAAGTTCAATCGTTCATCAGGCTAGTAGACCAGGTGCGGAAGAGCCAGAATGAGCGAGCCAGTGCCGAAGGTTGGACAAATCCCGAAAGGCGGCTTATTGGCGTACACTGTCACTATGGGTTCAACCGAACTGGTTATTTCATTGTCTGTTACCTCGTTGAGCGGTGTAATTTGGGAGTTGAGGAGGCAATCGAAATCTTTGCGCGGGCCAGGCCAAACGGCATTCGACACTCACACTTTCTAGATAGATTGTTTGTTCGGTACAACATGGAGAGGAGCGAGCAAGTATCAACCGGCTGACCTCGAGCCATGTACCACGGACGGGTGAAAGGGCGGATGCTCATGGAGGGTGGAATTGCATACGGAAACCGGATTTCTAAATCAAGACTTAGACAAGACGCCTTGATGGGAAAGCGCAGGCCATTTTTAAATGTACTGGTCTAGTACATCAGCGCAAGAACAACGACGACGACATTGAAATAAGTCTCGTGAACCGTGGTAGCGGCAATGAGACACTTTTAGCGACGGCCAAGTACGCTTGGTTGGAAGGGTATAAGGGTATGACGGGACATTTTGATTTGGGGTCTAGCTTCTTTTTTCGTTGTTCCAGCGTGTTTCGAGAGTCGTGATGTATACGCACATGCGGCTTTACATGTAAATATTAAATATTCATCTGAATGATTAAGCTCATGATAGTGACGCCACTGGCGGATGATGGGATCGGCCGGTGCTTACCTAGTACCTAGGTACTTTACCAAGATGGAGGGGTTTTGGTGGAGCCCGTCTCCCTTGGCTCGGTAGTACAAGCAAGTCTGTGTGTAAAGTACAGGCTACTCTGTAGGCACGCAGCTACAAGCCCAGACTTAGGTACTAGATACCTATCGCCAGCCTCTTCTTTAAAGTGCTAGTACCTGTCATTCAAACATTCATACACCACCACATGCTTCCTGGATCCTGCCCGTTGCATCCTGATTCCTCACGGCATTTCCTCAGAGCTTGGCTGCTGATGTGATTGACCTGCGACGCAGTCGTTACCTACATCTATATTCATGGTCAGTGTCATAAATGTACTGTTTCTAGCTGATCTGCTCTCAACTTCTCACATTCTCACATTCTCACAACATGTCGGTCTCTCCACAGGCGTCCGAACGCAGTCCTCTGTTGGAGGCTGGCAGCCCAGGCACAGGCCGTGACGAAGCCAACGCAAGAAAAAGCAGCAATGTCCGAGCCGCCAAGTGGGCAAAGTCGCGCGAGATTGCCATCTTTGCCTGGGCCTTGGTGGCCACTGCTGCTGTCATCGTCCTCGCCGTCTGGACGCAACACAAGCAGCAGACCTCCCGGGATGGCTCTCGCGCCGCCAAGCGCAATCTCGTCTTCATGGTGTCCGACGGCATGGGGCCTGCGTCTCTTTCCCTGACGCGAAGCTATCGCCAGCATGTGGACAGGCTCCCTGCGGGAGATGTCCTCACCTTGGACAAGCACTTCTGGGGCTCCAGTCGCACACGGTCCAGCAATAGCTTGGTGACGGACAGCGCCGCTGGCGCCACTGCCTTTTCGTGCGGGAAGAAGAGCTACAATGGGGCCATTTCCGTGTTGCCGGACCATCAGCCGTGCGGTTCTGTGCTCGAGGCCGCGAAACGGGCTGGCTACGCGACCGGGCTGGTTGTCACGACGGACATCACCGACGCGACGCCAGCGTGCTTCGCCAGCCATGTCATGATGAGGCAGATGCAGGACGAGATTGCTCTGCAGGAGATTGGTCAGGGACCGCTGGGACGATCCGTTGATCTGATGCTGGGTGGTGGCCGCTGCCACTTCATGCCCAACAGCACCGCTGGAAGCTGTCGTCTGGACAATGTCGACGTGGTTGCGCTGGCCAGGGAAAAGCACGGGTGGACGTACGCCGACAGCCGGAGTGCTTTCGACGACCTCGACGGCGGCAACAAGGCGCAGTTGCCCCTGCTGGGCCTGTTCGCCGCGGCCGATGTTCCGTTCGAACTCGACAGACGGAACATGAACGACGTCTATCCTAGTCTCAGCGAGATGGCCAAGACGGCCTTGCGGGCGCTTGAAAAAGCCACAGCCGACAGCGACAAGGGATTCTTTCTCATGATTGAAGGCAGCCGGATCGATCATGCCGGCCACATCAACGACCCGGCCGCCCAGGTGAGAGAGGTGCTGGAATACGACGACACTTTTGCGGCAGTCCTGGACTTTATCGAGCGCAGCGACGTCGAAACCGTCCTCGTCGCAACCAGTGATCATGAGACGGGCGGACTGGCTACTGCTCTCCAAGAACCAGGCCAATGGCCCGTCTACAACTGGTACCCGCAAGTCCTGGCGAATGCATCCCAATCATGCGAGAGACTGGCGGCAACCCTGCAAAAGCATGTCTCTTCTTCGTCCCCCTCCAACGATGAAGCCCACTCCTCCACGACCAAACAGCAACTCAAGAAATGGATCAACAACGAGCTCGTCATCCCCGGCCTGGGCATCTCCGACGCCACAGACCAGGAACTAACCCTCCTGGCCGAGGACCCCGACTCCTCCATCAACGTCTTTGCCGCCATGATTTCCCTCCGTGCGCACATCGGATGGAGCACCCACGGCCACACAGCCGTCGACGTCAACATCTACAGCTCCGGGGGCCCCGACGCCGATCGCATCCGCGGCAACGTCGAAAACACAGAGATTGGCCAGTTTCTCAGTCACTACCTCGACGTGGATGTCGATGAAATCACCCGAGACCTACGAGATCAGCACCAGCCGAGCACTCCCCTTGCGGACCTCCAAGCGGAGCCCGCGCCTGGATCCGCTGCTGTCAACCACGTGGATAAATACCATGCTTTTTAAGCAGCACTTTACGACGAGGGCGAAAACAGGAGTACTCAAACTTTTCTTTTGGTTGCATAGGCGTGCGTGTGTCCCTTGTACATGTGTATGTATGTATGTATGTACACACACATACATATCGTCATTCTTTGTTATAGCGGGCGCGAATTCATCATGGGATGTGATATGAAACATGCTAGATTCAATATAAATGTGCGCAACCGGGTTCTTTGCTTCTATGTAGTTTTAAATGTAATTTGAAGCGGGCATGTAAAAAACAAAAAACCCCCAAAAAAACGGAGTAATTTGCCAGTATAACCATGTGAATCAAGCCATAGTTTATGAAAAAAAAAATTGAAAATAAAAAAAGAGAAAGAGATTTGCCAATGCAGCCACGTTAATGTTGCTAAATATTCAAGAAAACAATGAAGCAATCTGCCCATGCAGCCACTGAATGTAGCCAAAAAAAAATTAGGAGACAAACAAGGGCAGTTTGGGATGCAGCCACTGAATGTAGCCAATTTTTTCTTTTTCTTTTTTTTTTTTTAAAAAAAAAAACAAAAAACAAAAAACAAAAACAAAAACAAAAACAGATTCTCAAGATGCTCTAATTCGCGTAACATGGTGTCTTGGCATATAAACCACGTTCTCTCCCGTGCATATGAGATGGGGATGGTCCTCGAGTCCACAAACACCGCATTCTTCTTTTTTCCTCCCGGGTGGCCAGTGTGGACGAGCCCGGCTCTATCCAGGTCCTTCTACCAGACATGGCATTACTGAGCCGCGGGGAATGGTTCCGCTGCCGACACCACAACCAGGGGTACTGACGTTTTCGACTACATGACGACCTAAGCAGAGAGGTTAGCAGCGGCTTATGCAGAGCTTTCTTGCAGTAGTCGACATGAGAACGTCACGTGAGCGTCAGTCATGTCATGTATGTGTATGTACTTACACAGTCTCCTTCTTGTTTGACACGTGGGATTCCCATGTCTTCAAAGGTTGCTGGGCCCTTGCTGGGCTTTGCGGCGGGCGCAGCTGCTGCAGGTTTGGCACCTGGTCCGGACTGAATTCTTGACGACTCCGAGGGCCGTGGTCCAGGCATGCCGGACGGCGCGCTTCCAATCCTGACACCTCCAGCCACATTCGGTCGAGCTGGATTCAAGGGCGCGTGCCCGGAGCTGCTCCCTGACACCATCGGGGGTCGATGAGATGATGGAGGCGCATCGGGCGCTGGCATCGAACTGAGTCGTTCTGGATACCCAGACGGGACCGGAACTCTTGAAAATCTCTCGTAGTTCTGAGACGCAATTCGTGGATTATGAGAGGCAAGTGGCGGTTGCCGAGGATGATGCTTTGCTAGCCTGTCTGCGGCCGCCATGTTTGCGCCGGAGGCAGCTTGCTGGGAACTCGAACCTCTGCCGTACGCGTCATACCCACCACCACCACCACCACCACCACCACCTGGTCCTTGGTTGAACCCCCCAGCGGAAGCGACTCGGCTCCGGGGATGATGACCTGCTTGTACCGGAGCCTGCAGGCTACCAGTTGAATGAGACATTGGCATTGAATGTGCTCCGAGAGATTGTGCTCTGATGCCAAACGCGCTGGATGGTGAAGGCCTATTCGCATGTGGTGATGGCAACGGGTTTAGCCCAGAACCGAATCCCGTTTCTGTCGGCACATTGGCATCGTCTTCCGGGTAAGGTGCAGTAGACTGAGAACGGATGATATTTAAAGGTGCTGGCCTATGATCGTCGTCTGGGTACGGTGCTGCCGAATGCGATCGTGGGGGTGCTTGCGTGTTTCCATCGAGGCGAAGGCCAAAAGCAGCAGAGGACCTCCTCTCCGTGCCCACGACGGATGCTCTGGATGGCTCGGGAAATGCAGCGTGTTCCGAGACAAGGGTCGGCTTGATACCCGGAGATGGTTGTGGGGATACATGAGCAGATCCTGATGCTGAGCCTCTGCTATAAGGCCGCGAAGCCATCAACGACGGTTGAGTCTCACTGGTGGAACGTGTGTGTGATGAGGGAGCTTCATTCAGCGTAGGCATCTGCTGGGCCTGCTTGAAACGTTCGGGTCGCGCTCCACGCTGCGAGCCGTATTGTGATTTGATTCTGGTCAAGGTCGTCGTTTCATGGTCCTGTTTGGAAAGGCTCTGATCATGGCTCAAAGACTCCAATCGACCCAGAGCATCTTTATTGCCATGGTCGGCGGCGAGCTGATACCACTTGCGTGCATCCGGTATACTCTGTTTGACGTGAATGCCAATCTCGTAGTAATAACCCATGGCAAATTCACCGGTCGAAAGCTTCGAGGCAGCGGCTTCTTTAGCGTATTTGAAGGCGAGCTCCTCGTTCTTCTTGAAAACGCCCTCGTATCCAAACAGGAACCATCGGCTCACGCCAAGAGCAGCTTCCGGAAGACCCTGTTTGGCTGCCAGGCCGTAATAATGTAGCGAGTAGGATGGATTGAATTCGCATCCGAGCTGGCAAAGCTCGTAGGCCTGGCCCATCTTGAGCTGGGCCTTGGCAAATCCCAGATATGCAGCTTTCTCCACGTACATCTTGGCCGTATCCGAGTTATATGCTAAAAGGCCATCAGGTATGGTGATGTCTGGCAGATCACGATCGACCAGCATGCCGTAGACATATGACCCCTGAGGCGCATCTTCATCAGAGCAATCTGCCGCAGACCTGATGCGCTCCAACCCACGGACATAGTCCTTTGGTTCGCCATGCTGGCCAAGTAAGCTCATCATACCCATACGATACAATGCTGCCGAGTCCCTCAGGCTCATGCCTTGATAGTAGTGTTCCTTGGCTTTGGACATGTCGTTGGACTGTTCGAAGAGCATACCCATGCGGTATTCAGATCTGGCGTTGCCCAACTCTGATGCACGCCTGTATCCAACATATGCCTCCCGTTTGTCAACACGATGACCAAACTTTCCAAATTCGAGCCACTTGGAGCGTATGTACAGGGCATCTGGATGTTCCTGTTCTGCCAGATAGTCAATGATGTTGAGCGCGTCCACACGGAGTTCATGTTCGATGCGAGGAGTAGCTGGTCGAACTCCTTCTGCAAACTCCCGTGCCGTAGCATCCATGGAGATTTCCACCCAAATGAGCACATCACGCGCCCAGCTTATCTGCATGTCCACATTCTGCGAGTGTAGAACATGTCTCCGCGCGTTCCATAGTATCTCTTCCTTGGCGTCGTCAGCGGGCGGGATGTTGTCACCGCTTACTTTTGGGAAGGGGGAAAAGGAAGGCGCATATCGATCCGCGGCAGCGTCCAGGTGTAGCGCTCGATGTTCAGAATCATCTTTGTATGCTGTGATGTCACCAGCGCTAGCAACTCTAACGGTGGCGCTTCCGCTTGAGATGTTGGACGGCGGTCGAACGTGATGTGGAGACGGAGACGGTTCACGAGCGTCTTGTTGGTCGCTCTCTCGTGCCTCTAGCTCCAGACGTTGCAAGTCATCCTGCATGTTCCGGGGTACTTGAGGATTGATTCTGGATATTTGGCAAAATGCAAGACTGGTTAGTTTTCGAGCCCCACTCGCATGACAGGTCAAGTCTTTGCCATTTTGTTTCTTTTATCGCTCTCTGATCTCTCTTTAATTTTTTCTATCGTCTTTGATCCCCTTCAACAGGAATTCAAGAGACAGTCGCATGCCACGTTTCAACAACACACACCTTTGCGGGGCGGGCGCAACGACAGGGGGCATATAGAAGTCGTCCAACCCCCCGGGTACGAACGTTGCACCGAAATGATTCGCCATCTCTTCGTTGGGAGCGCGACAGCCTGGATTTCGGCACCTGGATTGTTGTCAGACGGAGGAATGCGTCGTCTCGGCTCTCAAGCAACCAGAACTGGGTCCCCTAAAAAAAACCTACAAGTTTCAAACGCAGGACACCGCGCAATGCGGATTTTTCGCGACCGCGAGAGTCGGACACGGCGAATGTGTAGTCGTGGGTCTGACTGTCAAAAGGTAAGGTAACGGACAACGGATAACGGACCACGGACAGCGACCGACAGACGATAAACGGCAGACGACAGACGAAAGACGACGAACGACGGAAAGGCGTCCACCGTCGACTACCAAACACTTTTAAAAGGAGGCGAGGAGTGAGGCACAGATGGATAGATATCTATTAGACACGGGCGGAGCAGAACAGCCAGGGAGGGGCAGGGCGGAGCAGGGCGGCGGAGGAGGCGTTTGTTGGCAGCCAAGCACGAGAACAAAGAAGTCACTTCAAAGGAAGGGCACGCAAAAAAAAAAAAGAAAAAAAGGGCACACAGACAATCAGGGTCACACACACAGACAGAGAGTCTGGTTGGTTGGTTGGTTGGTTTGCGTATGAAACTAGACGCGATGCACTGACAACTGCGGACAGCTTACAGCTTCTAACAGCTGTCGGACTGCGTGACAGACCGGCCGGCAGTACACTGGCTGGCTGGCTGGCTGGCTGGCTGGCTGACGAGCTGACTAGCTAGCTGGCTGCTGACTGGCTGACTAACTGGCTGGGGGGCCCAGGGGGCGGTTTGCAGGTGGGGCGGCGAGGTAACGAGGGGCAATCAGTCTGGAAGTGCCACCCGTCTGCCAATCTCTGCCAATGTAATCTGCCTCGCCAGTGTTGTTGGTCCGCCGCAGTCGTGGCACTGCTCCAGATGGTGCAGAGACAACAACAGATGGCAGAGACAACAACAGCCTACGTGATATAAATATAAATAACGCGCAGGCGGAAAATTTCTCCACTCACCGTCTTGTGTTTGTTTGGAGCAGAAACCAGCACCAAATACAAAAATAGCAATTTGGCGTCGGGCATGGATAATCCAGAAGCCGACAGGCACAAGAGTCTGCTTCTGCTGGGACAGAGCTGCAAGAGCTGCAAGAGCTGGGGACAGGCATGTGCTACAGGTCGATTACATAATCTCTAGCATGTACCCACTTTCGTCGTCACCTATGCCAGCCTGAGCTGCTCCAGGACAGACAGATTCATTGGGATTGAGTAAATCGACATCTATGTTGCAAGTGTTTTTTTAAATTTCGAAAAAAAAAAAAGAACAAGACAAAACAAAGTCAAAACCACGTTAATAAATGCTCCAGACGATTTTGATGACAATTGCAAACCGACATTTCTGACTTCATTGTCCTTTTGATCCCCTCTCTTCCTCTTCCCACTTCTCCTCCCCATTGCGAATCAGTCCGAAACTCGTCAAAATGGCCGAACGCAACGTCTCCCAGATCCTCGCTCAGCTCAAGCACTCCCCCTCGATGAGCTACACCGAGGCCAATGCCCTGCTCTCCAAAGCGAAGCTCGCCCTCCTCAGTCTGAAAGCCCTCACCCCCAGCCATTCGTCCTCGCCGCAGCTCCTCGCTCTCGCTCGCGAAACCTACGAACAGGGCGCGCTTTTCGCCATCCGAGCCCGCAATCCCGATGGCTTCACGCGCTACGTGCAGCACCTGCAGCCCTTCTACGAACTGCCCTCATCGATCCTGCCACCAAACGTGCAAGAGCGGAACAAAGTGACTGGTCTGAGCCTTCTCCTTCTGCTCACACAGGGACGTTATGCCGAGTTTCACACAGAACTCGAGGGCTTGGCCAACAGGGACGGGGGTGCAGGTGCCGGCGACGTCGAGGGCGATCGATATCTTGGGTATCCTATTCGGCTGGAGAGGTGGCTCATGGAAGGGAGCTACGACCGTGTATGGAAAGCCATGAAGAGTAGCGAGGTGCCGTGCGACGAGTATGGTGTTTTTTCAGAGGTGAGAAAAACAAAAACAAAAGAAAACAGGCCCCTGCTACATTACACGAGTTCGATACTTTGTGTGAGCACACACGTAACGCTCGAACCTCGACTCGCTGACTATGCTCCTTTGATGATAGATTCTCAAGAACCAGATCCGTTCTGAAATCGCAAGCAGTAGTGAGCGCGCATACCCTAGCTTGCGCATCAGCTCCATCAAGAGTCTTCTCTTTCTTGATTCCGAGGGCGACGTCATCCAGTTCGCCAAGCACAGAGGTTGGATAGCTCAGGATGGCTACATATACTTCCCCAACACAGCTGATGCAGGCGAGGATCACAATCAGAGCAAGGACGTTAGTCAAGTCATCATAGAAAACACCTTGGGTTATGCTCGTGAGTTGGAGACCATCGTTTAGCTAGCACACTTATGTAGATACGAAAGCTTTCTTCAACCATTGAAAATATACTCGGTTGGTACGATCAGATAACAGGACTACAAAAATGAGGAGACGGTGCTTCAACACGTCATCAACTACTAAATCAATTAAATGGTAATTTCTTTCTTTCTTTCTTTCTTCTTTTTTTTTGGGTCACCGCCTCTAGATCACTTTTCTACCACTATCTGTACGACTGGTTGCCCATGGCCAATACCAATGGCACTACTAGCTAGCAGTCCTGCGATCAACCAAAAGTTTTTATCCTCCATCTTCCCAATATGTGCTTTTCATTGTGAAGATTGTCTCACAAAGTATTAAGTCATTTAAGCAAAAAGTTTTAAGCCACTGCCATGCTTACCGACTTCACACACTTCGCATACTCGGCACACAGTGCCCTTGTACTTGGGGTGATACTTGGAGCCGTCAAAAGCACACTCTTCGAACGAGCTGCCACTGTAGATGGGTGTATGGCTGGCAGCACAAACATCAAATTCGGCGAATTGATCAAATTCGATCTCTATTGAATCATTCGGATTTCGTTCACACTGTGCCTTCGTTTTCTTGGCCTGTGGAAAGAAGGTGTTATTAGTTTTGTGAAATCGAAAAATAGCTGTGATGTGAAGGCCCACTTGACCACAAAAAAAAACAAAAACGAAAGAACAGAAAAGAAAAGGAACGAAAAAAGAAAACCTACGTTATCCACAATTTTTGTAGAACCACCGTTGGCAATGATTCGATTCGCGAAGCTCAAGGCCGAGTTGTAATTTTTGTTCTTCATAGCTAGTTGCATCGCACTCAAAAGTGCCAACTGACGATGAGGTACCTCAATTTTCGGAATAGTGAAATATGCTGAGAGTTCCAAGCTCCTCTTCAGTTTGGCGGGATCCTGAGCTACGGCATCAGGAGCTCCGAGTTTTCGCCTGGCAAGTTCGATATCCATTGCTACGGTGTACTCGCTGGCCGATGTGATCAACTTTCTCGCCTCTGCCGCCTCTGCTTCGCTTGAGACGGCATTGACCAAAATTGCATGCAAAATGCCCTTGAAAAGTCTAATTCCATCCTCAAGTTTATTGGCCTTCATTGAATCATAGCCCTTTTGTAGATCATTCGTTGCCAAGTGCTCCAGATCGCGTGGAACAATGGGGAGGACTTGGCGAGAATCCGTTTCGTCGATAGTTCGACGAACATAATTAACCAGTGCCGGAAGACCAGAAGAAGCAGGCAAGAAACTTCTAGAAGACCGATAAACCTCCATGAATCGAGGCTTTAGTGGAGCCAAGTTGACGACACCGACTTGCCTGTTTAAAAGCTGCATAGCGGACTCGAAAGACCCCGCTGCAACGTGGTCAACTGCTAGAGGTGAGTTGCGAGCCCACCGGTCCGCCTCACTGCTGCCAGCGCCGCCGGCTTCTGAGCTGTCCACATTCACAAAGTCGCCATCAATCTCTGGTACATCGTCATCGCCCAGATCCCAACCAGCGGCGTCTTCATCCTCGTCTTCGGCCAAGCCGCCATGCCGTTCCATATTACTCTTTCCATCCACACCATCGTCAAGAGTCATGGCCGTAGCTGATTCATCCTCGAGGGACAAACCCTCGACTTGACCAAGAAGGGCTTGTTCGAAGAAAGACTGAGAGCTTGCCTTGCTGGGCCAATTGGCTTTGAAAGTTGGGACGACTGGTTTGGGAATGTTCAAAGCATCGCCCAATGGAGGCATAGTAAGCTGGTCCTCAGTTGTACCAGTAGCTTCCAAAATGGCTTGGCATTCGTCGTCGAGACCATGTGACTTAGCCGTCATGTAAGCAAGAGGATCTAAAAAGAAACGTTAGTTATAAGTATTCCCCTTCGTGACAGTTGGTCCATACATACAGAGATCAATCTCCTTAAACATTTGAATGCGATCTTCAATCTCCCCCAAATACAGAGCGTTATGGAATCGGGAACTAAAGTCTCCACGATGTTCGGCAATTTTGGCCATCCGTGCTAGCTTGGAATGGTCACCTGTGGCCAGGTACAAAAACGATAGTTTGTCGAACTGTTTAAGCTTTTGATAGCACATCTCGACAATCTGGTGGTTGCCATGCGCTAAGGCCTCCGAGCTAAGTCGGCCCCAGAAAGCCGGTTTGTCCAATTGCTTCGCCATGTCTACGGCAACATCGAGGTTGCCGCATTCAATCGCCAAATCAAACCTGGTTGTTGGGTCCTGTACGAATTGCAATGCAATCTCGGGATACCCTTTCTTCTGGAGATATGAAATAATTGACTGCCCCACAAGACTGGAGGTGCGAATGATATGCAGCATTTCCTCGTAGTTGCGCTTTACCAAGGCAAGCTTGAAGCGATATTCTGTGGGATCAATCTGCAAAATACGTGGTTTAGCCGCACGATCCAAACAATACACATTGCGGCCTTTTACTCGGACCAGGTAGACAGTTTGATCCAGAGTTCGCACGATGCCATTGTCCCCATTCAGCAAGGTATATTTGACGTGGTTCAAGGTTGAATACAGGAGGACCCCGGCGTCATCCCAAGTGGCGCTCTTGATTCGAATAGTCTCATGCAGGGTGCTGACTTGCTCGAGAGTCTTGGTGATAATTGTGACATTGTGCTTGCTGAGGAGTGCGGCATACAGGCCGTCAGCAGACCATACGACATACTTGACTCCACTGACGGCCAATTCGGCAGTGCTTTTCTTCTGCTGAATGTCATACAGATGGACCGAAGTTGGTGTAATGATAAGCAGGTTACCAGTCCCTCCAAAATAAATGTCACTGGTTCCGGTTGGTGGTTTGAATGACCGAGTAACGTTGTTTGAGAGATCCTTGATATCGATTGTCTGACTGGAAACGTTCAACACAGCGAATCGGTTTCTTGCGACGAAGATAGCAGAGTTTCCAGACCCTCGCTTGGACTCAGTTGGTTCAATAGCGCCTGAGCCGTCTTTGGGAAGATTGACTAGTTCGTAGGACCCTCCGTCACTGGGTGTGGTGACAAGAACCGATCTCTCAGCAGGATTATACGACAACGTGCGGGGAGTCACCCACGGGCTACCCAGTTTCTTGAGAGACAAGAGAGTTGGACTTTCAATATTTTTCTGAAAATCATACGACTTGATTTGCTTTTCCTTTGTAATGTGGAAAAGAAGGTTCTGGTGCGTGGCAGAAGCTGGTCTTTCACGTTCCAGCTTGAATACCATGACGCCGTTGTCATGACCTGCAGCAAAGAGATTGATTTCAGGATGCGCGGCTATAACCCAAAAGCGATCATTCTCTCGCTTGAAGGACTGAACAGCGGTGCGTTTATTAAGGTCCCAAACTCGTATGGTTTTGTCCTCACCAGCTGACAAAATCAAGTCTTGATGAGGGTGGAAAAGACAGCCCGATGCATTGTGGAAATGACCTCTGCAGGTGTCAACTTCCCAAGCTTTGGTCTCGCTCATGCGCCAGAGCTTGATAAGTCTATCGTCACCGGCAGATACGATGAGTGGCATAGTGGGATGGAAAGCCACCCAGTTGACGCCCCGATCGTGGCCTTCTAGGACAAATTTGACGACAGCATCGGTGTTGCCGAACATGTCGGCTTGATTTTGGTTGGTGCGGGCCATCTGATCTTCGAAACTCATCGACGTGGGAGCAGAATGTTTCTTTCGGAGGCCGGAAATGTCCCAGACACGCACGGACTGATCGAGCGACGCAGAAACGACGAGGTCATCCTTGGGGTGAAACTGAGCACACATAGCGTAGTGGTTGTGGCCCGTCATCGTGCAGACTAAGATTACATCGTCAGTAGTGTTCGCCAACCTCGAAACGTAGTATTGTACATTACATACTCAGGGACCGGTTTTGCCAGTTCCAAATACGTATGGTCTGATCGTCCGATGAGGACAAAATCCACGGCAGCTCGTGGTGGAAGAATACGGTGCGAACATAATCAAGATGACCGTTTAACGTAAAGAGACAACGGCGGGTCTGGTATGACCAAACTTTGATCTTATAGTCATCACCACCCGACACAAAAAGAGGCTGAGTTTTGTGAAAGTCGACGCCTCGGACGGGTCCATCGTGTTCCTCGAAGCGATCGATAAGGGTGCCCATTCTGTAATCCCATAACTGGATTGTTGACGAATGAAGAGCCACGAGGATCCATGGTCTGTCATAGCTCATTAGCTTTGGAATATTCTCGTGCGCGGATGGCAGTGTCATCTACCTTTTGGGATGGAAGGCAATGCCTTTCGCCCTCGATGACTTCGACTCAAACTGCTTTTGTGTCAGAAGAGTAATTGAGTGACAAGACGGAATGGCATGACAAGTACCTTAGTTAACATGCCTGGGGAGGACTGCATCGTGGCGAGAGGAGGGCAGGAAGCCGCAGCTTCGTGCGTCAGCGGGGTAATGGCGCAACTTGACAAAAAATGAAAATCACTGCAATTGTTCAAAATAAGCAACCGACTACTCCTTTCGGCTGCAGGATATACTATGCGTTGGCTGGCAGAACAGCATGAGGAGAGTTGAACGAACGTCCCGAAGATAGAGGTGGGCCTTCAAGCAATTGAGCATCGTGTCCATGTTCGAATGTGGACGGCATGACAGCCTGCGCGTCGCACTATTATTGTTCCGTCACTCCGCCCACTCTCACCACACCGCCCTGACCCCTTCTTCCCGACTCCTGAGCTCTTGATTCTGCCGCGACTATTGCTCTCGCAGCGTCATGGCACTATCCTCCATTGGGACAGCCTGTCATGTCCTAGGTATGCGACTGTGTTCACTAATAAGCTCCGTGCCGACAGACTAACAACGGCATCAGCCATTGTTGATTGAAAACTTTCAACCCTTCGCATTCCATGCTTGAGCAATCGCAAACTGATTCTGACTACCGTACTTGACGGTCATCACTCTTGGTGTGTCAACCCGTCGAAATTCTTTCTTCCACGAAGAGCACCCAGAGTACCTCATATCTTTGCAGGTGACTCGGAAGAGACTCTTCTTTGTGCATACATACACACCTACCTCGGTAGTTTCAATCGCTCTTCTATGTATCGGCAATAATGTACTTGAGTCTTGAGCAATGGCCATTGCTCTTTTTGTGTTTCGCTGCGCGGATAGTGGCAGCCGTCCCCGCCGTGAGGATTGGCATGACAGCTGCTTTTGATGCAGGGCCATACTTATTAGAGCTTATGTATGTATACCAACTCCTCCGTGATGATGTGAATCACCAGCTGATAGACCAAAGCGAGACAGCTGCAGGAGAAAACTCATCATGTTATTTCCCAATCTTGGACCGTGTCGCGAGTGGTCATTTCAGTACAGCCTCGACAGATTCCGAGCTATATGACCAGTTTCTCGAAGTCCTCCGCTCCGACGGGCACATGACAGATCCCGATGCTTTATCAACCTTTAATATTGCACTCTCTTTGCGCTCCGCAGCACCTAGAATCGAAGCGCATTACCAATACTATGAGACTGCTATAGAGCCGTTTGTGGAGCACCGCAATTGCGACGCCTGGGTTCTGTTTGACCGGAAGCAATACTGCACACCAGAACTCGACACAATCGTCAGAGACGAGTTGTTTTCATCGTACGTCATATCCTGACTCTGGATGGATCCACTGCTAACAACGACTCAGCGTCGTCAAGACACTACCATTTGACCGAACAATTGGTTTAGGGAGCGAGGCGATTCTTTTTGCAGACCCCACATCACCGGAATTTGCAAAGTATCACCAAACCCTATCAAAAGCGGCGCGTATGCTGGCTCTCAACTATAGGATTCGTTATCGCCGTGGAAATACAAGCATCGCTCGACCTCTGCAGATCAGTGGCTATGGCGTTCAACTTGCGTTGAAGAAAACAGATTATATCGTCATTGATGATCGTCACACGGTCCAAGACGTAAATCAGAAACCGTTGACATCACAAACAGTGCTTGAAGGCGAAGATGAGAACTCTATTGACCTGAAGACTTTGTCGAAGACGGAGCTGCGTTCCTTGAGTATGAGAGCGGCTTCATTCATACAGCAAAGTAAAAATCCTTTCGATGTGCTGGTCAAGCTCTCACAAGACTTCCCCAAACATGCTCGGTTCATATCCTCGCAAAATGTTTCAAGCGATTTCGCCGAAGAACATGAAGAATTAACAGCACAGATGGTGCGCGGCGGTGTGAATTATCTCTGGATGAATGGCGCTCGGCTTATCGACCGGCAGATCGACCCATTCACCCTTGTAGATATTCTTAGAAGAGAGCGCAGACTGGTCAACGGAATTCGCGAACTTGGAGTCAATGGGGCCAATGCAATTGCTTTGCTTGGGCACGAAGCCGTTCCGTCCGCGAAGAATGGAGAGGAATCTGCGCTGAGATACGATTGGACAGATCGCTCAGAAGATGGGAGCGTGATATTGTGGTTGAATGACTTGGAACAAGATGATGCTTATGAGTCGTATCCTAAGACTCTGACCTCACTACTTCAAAGAACTTATCCCGGCCAAATCCCACCTGTCGGACTGAACCTCTTTAATATGGTTTTCACCGCCGACCTCTCCAATGCTGAAGACCTTCATTTCATCAGTCAGGTTTTTTTGCTCATTAACCGAGGAATTCCGATCAGGTTTGGATTGGTACCATTGCAAACGACGAGTAATGCGGCAGGCCAGGCTGCGGCTGCGTATTCACTCGTGAAAAATTATGGCATCACCACGTTACTGTCGTACATCGAGCAACTGAATCAGGACGGAGCAGTCCTGGATGAATCGCTTCTCCAGTCTGTCACTGACGGTCTTCCAGTATTGTCCAAAGGCCAACCCGTGTCGTCCAATGCGGAAACAAGAGCTGCAGATGTTGATGAGCAACTTCAACTCAACAGCAAGTGGGTTCAAAGACTCCAGGCTGACACTGCTGTTCGTCCACTTTTCGTAAATGGCGTCCTGGTTTCTCGCGATCAAAATTGGATGCAAAGCATGAGCATGATAATAGGAGACGATCTACAGACCGTACAAAGACGAGTGTATCAGGGCACTCTTGATGATGATAGCCCAATAAACGAAATTTGGCTCGACAAAGCGTTACCGCGACGGAACCCCTACATCTCACAAGGTGATAATAAGTCTCTGCGGATACTCAACGTTGGGAAGATCTATTCGGATAACGAGGCATTCTTCGAGTCACTACCAGTTTTGAACGCCAATGAAGACGTATCGAGAGAGGATTGGGCCGCAATTACCGTGCTTGCGAACATGTCTTCGACTGCTGGTCTTGATTTGACATTGTCAGCGCTGACGTTCAAGAGGAAAAACCCAGCAATTCGTGTTGATCTCATCAACACACACGGCGACTTATCGGAATCATCTCAGGTGATTGCAGCTTTGAAGAGCAAGGAGAACGAATTACTAGAATTGGGCTCGGTCGATGAGTTACAGTCCATCGTCGGGGAGGCTCCCAACTTCGATGCGGCCAATCTCTACGCTCAAGGTCTAACGAGTGTTCTCGGCGATGCAAAACTAAGTCTAGGCTCACAAGGCGTTATTCTGAATGGAAGAGTCGTAGGCCCGATAGCGCCCGAATTCTCCTTTTCATCCGACGACTTCCAAGACTTATTGGATTTCGAACGCACACAACGTATCCTTCCTGTCTACGCCGCCGTCGAGGACCTCGGTCTGACTGATGCCATTTCTGGTCCCTTGGCAGCGGCCAAACTTAGCTCCATTGTTGCCTTGTCGACCATCTCTGACGTGCCGGAGGGGATATTTGAATCAGCCCCTTCGGCTCGATCTACGATATATGACACCTGGAGCACGAGCCATACAGCCATAGAAAGGGGAGATCCAAAGGCAGCCAGCATACATATTGTAGGACTCTTGGACCCAGCGAGCGAAATTGCACAAAGATGGGCCCCGATTCTGAAAGTGGTATCCGAGTTAGACGGGGTCTACATCAAGATAATCTTGAACCCCAAGAAGGAGCTTGAAGAACTTCCTGTCAAGCGGTTTTTCCGATACGTTGTTGAGCCAAAGCCCATATTCGAAAAAGACGGAAGCCTCAAACCCCTACAAGCGGCTTTCACAGGACTTCCGTCCAATGTGCTCATGACAGCTGGCCTCGATGTCCCACCGGCCTGGTTGGTAGCACCAAAGTCGTCCATGCATGACCTTGACAACATTAAGCTAGATGCGGCGAAATCTGATGTTGAGGCAACGTACCAACTTCAGCACATACTGATCGAAGGCCATTCCAGAGAGAGCGCAGGACCCGCTCCACGTGGCGCCCAACTTGTTCTTGCCACCGAGACACAACCCTTCATCACTGACACGATCATCATGGCCAACTTGGGATTCTTTCAGTTCAAGGCAAACCCTGGTCTTTACCACATCCAGCTGAAAGAAGGAAGAAGCCAGGAAATATATAGCATCGAGAGCATCGGAGCCCACGGGTGGGAGCCCACGCCGGGAGATGAAGGGACGGAGCTGGTTTTGATGGACTTTCAAGGCACAACTCTCTATCCACGGCTCAAGCGCAATTTGGGAATGGAAGAACAAGATGTTTTGGAGGATCCTGAACGGGATTCTGACAAGACGAGTTTGCTCGCGAAAGGGTTCAAGTTGGCTGAGGGTTTTCTTGGCAACATCAAGAGCCACAAAGCTGTTTCAGGACCACAACATGCCGACATCAATATTTTCTCTGTTGCTAGTGGACATTTATACGAGCGCATGCTGGGCATCATGATCCTGTCAGTCATGCGCAACACTAAGCGCAGTGTCAAGTTCTGGTTTATAGAGCAATTTCTCTCGCCGTCGTTCAAGCAATTTATCCCACACCTGGCCGAGGCATACGGATTCCGCTACGAAATGGTCACGTATAAATGGCCCCATTGGCTCCGACAACAGAAGGAGAAGCAGAGGGAAATATGGGGCTACAAAATCCTCTTCCTGGATGTTTTATTCCCTCTGTCACTTGATAAGGTCATCTTTGTCGACGCTGACCAGATTGTCCGCACCGACATGATGGACCTGGTCAACTTGGATTTGGAGGGAGCCCCGTACGGATTCACCCCAATGTGTGACTCTCGCGTCGAGATGGAGGGCTTCCGCTTCTGGAAGCAAGGCTATTGGGCCAACTTCCTGCGCGGGAAGCCCTATCACATATCCGCTCTGTATGTCGTGGACTTACGACGCTTCCGGGAGCTCGCCGCCGGAGATCGTCTCCGACAACAGTACCATGGCCTTTCGTCCGATCCTAACAGCCTCTCGAATCTGGACCAAGATCTGCCGAATCACATGCAGTTCCAAATCCCGATCCATAGCCTGCCCCAAGAATGGCTCTGGTGCGAGACATGGTGCAGCGACGACAGTCTGAAAAAGGCCCGCACCATTGACCTGTGCAATAACCCCATGACCAAGGAACCCAAACTCGACAGGGCCAGACGACAAGTCCCGGAATGGACGACCTACGATGAAGAAATCGCCGTTCTGGAAGCCAAGCAGGGACTCGGCCGGGGGGAGACGCGAATCAAAGTCGATGATGACAAGGCGATTCCAGTAGCAGAGAAACAGGATCAGCCAGATCAGCAGCACGAAAAGGACGAATTATAAGCCTATGTAGTGGGGGTTTTTTCATCTCCGGTCTTTTCTTTCAGCTTAATTATTTTCTCACTGCAAGGTAAAGCATAATAGACAAGTGTTTTATTTTAGACGAAATTGTTTTAATCTAAATCGCTCTTCTTACTATAAGGTAAGAATGAATAGACACGTAGTTTTTTTTACAGTGTTTCTCCTATGAAGTAGAAGATCAAAGAAATATATATTTTATTATGAAGTAATTATCTTTATTTATTTATTTTATACCATACAATAAAAGAAAAACATGTGTTTTACTTTATACTATATTTTTTTCCTATTAATTTCTTTCTCACTGCATTAATAGACACATTTCCTTTATAGTAAGTCTGTTTTCTAGCTTTTATGATTTCCCCACTTCCCTATAACGCAGGAAAGAGAATAGATACGTGTATCATGAATGAGCAAATTCTCTTTTTACACATACAAATGTTTTTCTTACTACCAGAGAAAAAGATGAATAAATGAATGTTTTATTTTAGAGCGGGTTTTCGTTGTCTAGGTTTTTCTGACAAGGTGAATGATATATAGATAGACACATACTTTGTTTTTAACAACACATTCTTTATCCTTATCTACATGGTTTTCCGTACCGCACGATAAAGAAATAAATAGACACGTGTATTGTTTCGACGTCATCTTTATTTCTCATCCGTATCATAATGAACCGTCATAATCGGCCGTCAGAAGCAGCAACACGCATATAACTACCCATTTCTTCATCTCCATGACCAGGTCAACCCGTAGATGGCACCTCAGATTTCACATCCACAAATCCCAGTGTAAAAAGTTCATTCCGCGCGGCCCGTCACCCCCCTGTAAATAACATTCAGTCTTCGTATATTCTTCGTGCATTGTTTTTTTTTCATCAAACGACTGCTCTCGTGCTTGGTTGTTGAGAAGCGTCGACGGTTATCATATCGTCATGTGATCTGAGCGGTTAGAACTTTGCAGCGCAGTAATGAAAAAAGGAAACAAGAGTCAAAACCAAAAGACAGCAGAAAATATAAAGAAAAAGAGAAAAACATAAGTATCTAAAACTTATAAGTATAGTAATAATAAAAAAAAAGGAAAAAGGAAGAAAAACATTAAAAATTAAAACAAGGTCGTTATAACAGTTTCCAATTGGGTTCTGCGCGAAGCTGGTTGTTCAGTTCATGTTGGCCGATATAGAATTACACCTGGGGCGCGGCCTTACAGCTATAGTGGAGTGCATTATAAATAGTCTTTATCAATAAGTCTTAACTCATATACCACTACACTGTTCAGCAGTACATGTCCCTATAAAACAATTGCTTGGCTAGTTCTTTCAAAAGTAGATAAGCAACTGCGTAATATAGATCAATATATGCTGTTAATCGTAATGATATATAAGGCAGAGCCCATCAATAATAACTA
Source organism: Claviceps digitariae (assembly GCA_018360205.1). Classification (NCBI taxonomy): domain Eukaryota; kingdom Fungi; phylum Ascomycota; class Sordariomycetes; order Hypocreales; family Clavicipitaceae; genus Claviceps; species Claviceps digitariae. The sequence continues at coordinate 39,546 of SRPT01000007.1, forward strand.
CCCATGTGCCACGAGACACTATAGCTTCAAGGCAGCTTCCTGGGTAAAATGTCTATAGTGGCCCACAAGAAATGGACAACAAGCTTTGCGTTTATGACGGGAAACTGACAGAGACTGAACAACAACGGTTCAACCATGATCACAAATCTACGGTTGACTCGTTTCGCGCTCTTCCCTTATCGAAGTCATTCCAGAGCCCACAGCGCCACCAGACAATGAAGGTTGGCTTGGTGGTGGCATGGCGTTACTTAGTTTCTGCGTCATGTTATATTGCTGACCGTTTTGGCCTGTAGGGGTACCAATTGGCGTCCTGTCGCCTTCTTCTGCTCCAGATGCGTGAGGCTGAGCAGTATTGTTGTTGCCAGCCCTCGGATTTGGAGTCTCCATGGAAAGTTCCTTGTGTAGCGGAGACGAGTGGATTGGAGAGGCCGACTTCTTGCTGTGGCTGTCGCCATTGCCGTTATTGCCGCCTCGTGAGGAATGACGAGGCGAGACGCGGCCAGTCTAACACGTGAGGATTAGCAAACAAGCCCAGAGCGCCTGCGCACCATGACGCCAAAATATGTCACATACCTGTTTTGCCCAACGCAATCCGCAGCTGTTGCAGAGATCCCTCTGACCACTTGGACCACGTCTCCATTCTGGCGTATTACGTGTATGGCAGTTCGCACAGTCTCTGACCATATTACCGACACCTTTTCTACGTTTCCTTTTCTTCTTGTTCGACAGCAAGCCTCCAAGCTCCTCAGCAAGAATTCTGTTCACTTTCTCCATTTGTCTCAGCTCAAACTGCCAGCTAGAGCATTTTGTCGTCCGCAGTTCATCAAAAATGTTATCCTCAGCTGCAAGCGCGGCGTCCTGCGATCCCGGCAAGAGGGCACCACCAGCTGGTTGCGAGACAGGACCACTACCACTCCCCGCATTCGCGGAGATGGTTGGATGTGAACGGGGTGTAGACGAAATTCCTTTGTTGCCAGCCGCAGCGGAAGATGCTGGGGCTATGCTCCTTGTCGAGGCTTTAAGAAGCTTTGTCTGCGCGAGCAGGAAAGACGGCTTTTGCCCTGCCGATGCGTCTCCAGGATACAAGGTAGTCTGTGCCTGGAGACCCTGACCGCGACGATTCTGTACTTCATGCTTACATGTGACGATTTTCCCCCTTCTAGCCTGTTCAATCGAGCGTCCAAATTCGGCACGGGACTCCTTGCGCATGAGGTCTTGAATACTTGTGCCAAGTAGTGACTCTGGCTGCAAGTCGAGTAACGACCTAACATTTGATGAGACAAACAAGAACATGCCAGACGTCGACACCTTTGTCCATAGCTCGCTGTCGCCGATGCCTCCGTTCGCTTCAAGGTTTTTGCGACTGAGAGCGAAGACGGGTCGTTTGCGTCCGACGAGAATAATGCACTTTCGGCCTTTGCCCTGCTCGACAAATAAGGAGCCATGACTTTCGAACCACGTGTATCCGCTTTGCTTTCGTCTGATTCTAAATACAATATTGACCTGGTTGCCAGCAGTTGCGTCCTTTAACTCCCTTGTGACGGGGACGATGTCAGATGGGTGACAGACAGAGGACAAAGAATTGCCAACGAGATCGACTGTATCGTATTCCAGAACCCGTTTTGAGGACGGAGACAAATATAGGAACAGACCCTTTAAAGATAAGACGTGCACAACATCATCGGTATTTTCTAAAAGCATTTTGTCCCAAGACTGTTTGTGCCAGTCGGATACCAAACCCTTGGGATTGAATTGCTGCAGGAGCGTTGAGACGTCGTCAACTCCTAGCGTTTGCCCGTTTTCAGGTTCCCACTGGCTTGAAGCAGGCGGGCTCCAGATATACTGCCCAATGTCGCTATGTTTGTAGTTTATTTTCACGCCACCTCTCTCTTGGCCCGAGATTGCATCTGGGCATTCGACCAAGTCAATTTGAAAACCGATAAAATAGCGAATGTCGTCCGAATCCCAGGGTATCGGTATCATGGTGAGTAAGTTGAGAAACGGTTTTCCGCCCTTGCGATAATTGATCAAACTTTGCTGAACTTCGCGGCCTTGTTGGATCATGGTTTTCAAGTTGTAGACAGCACCTTCATCAACAAACTCTCGCTTTGAGCCCGCCTCCACCTTGCCATCGGGAGCCTGCAGAAAGCGGCAATTCTGGCCGACAATATCATGGCGACTATAGCCTGTGAGATTTTGAAAGTTGTCCGAAACATAGACAATGGGGCAATCGTTCATTGTCACATCGCAAACGACAAAGGCACATGACATATCAACCGCTCCCAGGTTTATTTTCGGATCTTTCCTGGTCGCAACTAGCCAGAGGGCTTTCAACATATCGAACCCGCTTTTCGAATAGATTGTCTTCTTTTGATTATCTCGCGGCGCTGTAGGGGCGGTCGGTGTGGTAGGTCCAGATGTCGGGTTTGTCTGGGTGATGTTCGCAGAGGATGTGGCATGTTGTGGTGACATTGCCGACTCAGACGAAGAAACATGTCTCGATAAAGATGGCTGTAGGACCTGACCAAAAGTATTGGCCCCAGTATTCCCAGCCATTCCGTCCGAGGTCCGACTTCCCGCTGGACTGATTGCATCCATTTGTGTGGTGGGCAAATGAAGCATGTTATTCGGGCGACAATTCATGGAGCCTGACGCCGAGTGCGAACTTAGGCTAGGGGTGCCGACGGAAGGCTGCTCTGTAGTAAAAGAGGCATCAAGGGCAGACATTTGGCCCGTCGAAAAGTTGTTATTCATGGCGCCGTCGTTATTCCCTCCAGCTCTAGACATTGGAGATGCTGGGAATAGCGAAAGCGTTTCATTTGGCATCTGAGTCATGTCGACGTGCCCAAAACCAGGCGGTGGCATAGAACTCATGAGATCTGATGATATCCCCGAGAAGTCAGCGGCATCGGGAACAAAATTGCCCATTTGATCCGACATGTCAAAATTCGTGCCAAGGCCAGGAAAAGACGGCCCAACTTGCTGGGCAAACTGAAAGTTCCCCAGGTCATTGTGGCCTGCCCCAAAAGACATGACATCTCCTGATGGACCACTAGATGACAAGCGTCTGGGACTTTGGCCACCACCCATTGAAGGGCTCCCATATGCTTGTGGCATGCTCTTCCGGCGATGCATCTCGCTTTGGTTGTTTCGAATAATATCGTCAAGCGAGTCCCCGGGCATCATGGACTGACCCGACACCATCTGTGACATTGCGGAGGGCGGTGATTGCATTGCGATCTGCGGATCCGAGACCACGGAAGGGTTCATCATAGCCATGGTATTGGCCGTTGGCTGCCGAGCATGCTGGGCATGCTGCTGCTGCCGGGCCTCGCGCTGCTGGGAGAGCTGACGCCGTGCTTCATGGGATGCCATGGCGTTAGACGAGTAATAACCATCCATGGCAGCAGCATCGGACTCGAAAGCCGCTGCTCCGTCGCCGTTGAAAACCAGTAAACAAGAGGTGAGCAGAGGATAGATAGGGTCGGGAGGAGACGCCGAAAAAATCTCGACGTGCAGATCCGCAAGTAAAGCCAATCGAACTGGTGATCCTAAACGTCGGTCTTTCCGCCTTTAGATGCGATCGATATGCTGGCCCGGACAACATGCACCAACAGCAGTCCGAGACGTCATTTGACCACACCCAAACCAGGCGTGTTGCGCCACCTCGGTTCTGTTGTAATCACGACTGCAATGATTGCTGCAACGATGGCTCCTCCGTGCTTGTTGCTGCTGTATTTTGTCGTCACTGTGGCAACTCTTGTTGCCTTCTCTTCCAGTTGAAAGTCGCAACGCCGTCGATGGCAGGAAAAATGTGATCATCCAAGAGCTTGAACGAGTCTGAAAGCTCGAAAGATGGATGGACGAGGACGGAGGAGAAGGTCGCTCCTGGTCGCTCTTCGGCTCAATATTGGATCGGAGCAGGACGTGGAAATATGTTCTCGGTGGGACTCTCTTCCCAAGAAGATCTCGTGCAGCCGGGACCCTGCAGGGGACATACAGGAATGATGTGATATATGATGGGAAATATGTTCCGTCAAGCCGCCCGCACTGTTTGCCGTGGATCTCTCGTTTTTTTTTTTTTTTTGTACTAGAAGAAAACTGACGATAACAATCGACCGCTGCAGGTTATGATATACTGTGCACGAGAGCCACGACTGGGGGGGGGGGGTGAGTGTGGCGGGATGGTTCTCGACGGACAGGCCTGACGCGATTCCAACGTCCCGTCCGTTTGATGTCAAGTACAAGTGGTCAACCGGGGGGGGGGAGGCATCCACCAGTAGTGATCAGTCAATGACTGAGTGTCCATGCTGGTCATTGGTCATTTGTGGGTCGCGCTCAGCTGGAGCCTGGGAGAAAGTCACTGGTCCCGGCGGCGTTGCACTGGAGTACCTAAACACGCAGCAACGGATTCTTGAACACGCAGCAGCAGCTAGGTACCTTACTACCTATTTTTCTATATAGAAATACATCCTTTATTTTCCACACATTAGTAAATAGGTTAGCCACTATATTAAATTTTTTATTAGTAATTATATTTAGATTATTTATATACCTTTATAAATAATAATAATTTATAATTATAAGGGATTTTATGTAGTATAGATACCTTTAAGAATAAGTAGTAAGGTATCTCTTCCGTTTCGGGCCTAGTTGCTGCTGCGTGTTCAAGAAGGGTTGGCTTATCGGGCACCAGCTCTGGCGTAAATGGCACCAAAAGTGTGGCTAGGCTTAGTCGGATACTAATGTCACTTAAACCTTTTAAATATATAAAAATATATAATAATTAATTAAAATTATATATAACTTTAAAATAAATTCTTAAAAATAAAGCTTAAATATTTCTAAATAATTATAATTTAAATAATATTTTAAATATTTATTTATATTTATTATAAATTAAATTAAACTTTTTAAATTTTTATAAATTATTTTAAAAATATTATATAATATAAATTTAATAAATAATTTAAAGTTTTATTTAGTATTTATAATAATAAAACTATAACTATTAATATATTATAAAATATTATTTTATATAAATAATTATAAATATATAAAAATTAAAAAACTTTTATTAAATTTAAAATAATTATAAAATAAATATATAAATATTATTAAAAAGTATATTTTAACTCTTAAGTCTATAAACTATATATATAGAATTTTTAAAGTATTTAAATATTTTTATTTAAATTAATATAAATTTTTAAAGTATTAATAAACTTATATTAAATCTAATAAATTATATATAAAAAATATTTATTTTTTTATATTTTAAGAAATTATTATAGTATTTTATTTATATTTTACTATATTTTATATACTTTTCTATATCTTTATATATGCTTTTATACTTCTATAGCAAAGTCCTTACGCCACACTACGCCACAATTTTGGTGCCATTTACGCCAGAGCTGGTGCCCGATAAGCCAACCCTTCAAGAATCCGTTGCTGCGTGTTTAGGTACTCGTTGCACTGTGTGTGCGTAGCGTAAGGTGTGCGGGGCATGTGCCAATCACGCATAGAGTTGATGACGGCCTTGCAGGGTTGTGATTGGCCTCTTGTCTGTCACTCGTGTTTTCCTAATCATGCTCAGGCTTGTCGCAAAAAGAAGTAAAAAAAAGAAAGAATAAAAAAAAAAGACAAAAAAAAAAGAACAAAAAAAAAGGCACAATTAAATGGTGTCAAATCATCAAATGATGTCGAAACATGCGCTTCTAATTCAAGGAGCAGTTGGAATCATCGGCCCACTTGATTCATCATACCACACTCATTCTTCCACCTATTCGGTGCAGCTAACTACTAGGTAAAATTTGAACAAAATGACGTGATCCTCTACGGTGATATCATTCATCTAAACACCAACTCATTCGCTCTATTTGTATCAAAGGTAATATCCATCCCGGCCAGCAGCTCTTCAGTCGGAAGGCACGACGCAAGACCGTTTCACATTAGCATATATCGTCTCAATTGAAGTAACGCATGATTGCTTGTTGCGATTGTTGTGAGAACTGGCTCAGGAGCGGCATCGGGTCCACGTTTGCCGCCGTGAGCAGCGACTTTGCAGCCAAGGCTACTCTGCTAGCCGTCTGTCCTTGTATGGCTCGCACTTCCAGAGCCTGCACGACGGAAAGGAAAACTTTGCTCGCTTGACTGAGGATAATGTGATTTTGTCTGAAAGAGAGGGCAAAGAAAAAAAAAGCCGTTAGCCACTGTCTTCATTATTTTTGGTTGCACGGAATCTTGAGACATCAACTCACTGGTCAATCAATTCAGCCAGGTATGAATATGCGTATGGAGAAGCTTCTTCATCATTGATGACGGGAAGCGTGTCCACCCACTGGGCGATGACGGCTTGAGGATCCACGACACTGCCAGCATTGTAATGCAGGATTTTGGCAATAGCGGCACATGCATTTTCTGTAGCGTAGACATTTTCGTCGCTTCGAGCATCCGGCACTTGAGTTACCTGAAGCAAATACGGCAGCGATCCACCCAAAAACTGTGTCCAGGCTGCTCCTCCGTGGTGGGCTGCCACTCCGACACCGTATGCGGCGGCCTGACGTATTGCTGCAGATGAATCTTGGCAGCCATCCAGCAAAGGTTGGCTAAAATAATTGGCATACCGGTGACTGTCCGGTCCGCAGTATTCAAGTACATCATCGATGATGCAAAGCCCCCACTGTCTCTGTGTGGGATCCGGGGACCTAAGGAAGCCTTCATATGTCGGCATTAACCTTTCCCATGCTGGAAGAAAAGCCGCGCCATGATTTTTGAAGATGGAGTGGAATGCCTTGTTCATGTCTGACAATAAAGTCTGGTCATCCTCGATTTCTCTCTCAATCTCTTCGGCCTCGTCCTCAACGTCATCAGCCGTCGCTCCTTCCTTATCTTCTGCCCGCTGGAGAACTCTACTTTGGTAGTCTTCAATTGTAGAGAGAACAGAGTCAATAAAGCCATTCATATGAGCAGGAGTGAGGCAATCTTTCCCAACAACCTCTACAGATTCGTAAAAGCATTGAAACATCTCAGCCAGCGTTTCGATGGACGGTTCAGCGCTGAGTACTTCCAGGATTTTTCCGACCGTAGCCCTCCAGAGACCCGCTAACTCGTTAGAAGGGCATCCGTACGCTTTTTTGTACGAGCTGAGTAGTTGTGGCACGAGCTTCGCTGAGATGTACCGAACGGGATCATGAAAGAAGAAGGCAAGACCCGGCAAAGCAATCTTCTCCATAATATTGGCTACAAAGGGCGCAAATGCAGCCTCGAGAACCTGCGCGTATACAACAAGCAGCTCGATCGCCATATGCTTGTCATCCATAGTACTTGTCCGAATGCCAATCATCTTTCCTTTGAGGGGAACAAACTCCCAACCATCTTCTCCATTCATTTGCTCAGCCAGCTCGTCATCTTCAAGCAACTGTATGTCTGCTTTTGCCACAGCTAGTTCTAGAAGAGGAGGCATGACATTTTCCAGGAATGGAACAAAGTCAGACCCCATAACACGGCACATGCGGCCCCAACAGTGCATCAAATATTGAGCCTGTGGATCATCTGAGTCTGTGATGTTGGCCTGAATGTTGGCCAAAAGGTTAACAAGGGTCATGGCATCTTGGCCCAGCCGATCTCGACCAACAGCCAAAGCGATGAGAGTGGCACATTCCATAGCTTTGCCCCGTAGCAGTCGATAGTCCTTCTCACTTTGATTTTGAAGCACATTGACGAGGAGTGGCATAAGGGTGTCGTAGTACTTGGAAAATGCCGCTTGGGCAGCATCGGCAATCGTGGCAATAGTGGACAAAGCCTGTTCCTGAACGTATCGCTTGTCGCTTTGAAGAAGTTGAAAGAGGTGCGCCAGAAGATCGTCAAGGTAAGGCTCGAGAATTGACTTCTCAGCTTCTTCACAAAAATTAACGAGGGCGGCTGCGGCATGGGATTTGACTCGGGCCTCCGGCGAGTTGAGTACAGGGACAACAGCCTTGAGAACTCGGTCGAAAAAGTCTGTTTGCATCTTCGGCGCAAAATCCGTGCTCATTTGGCCCAAGGCGTTGCATCCTGCCCAACGAACGCGAGGATGAGCGTCTTGCAAGGCTGGTATGACCAAATCGAGCACTTGGCTCAGTTCACTGACCATCAGATCACGACAACCTTCAGAAATAGCCGAAATTGCCATGAGAGCGGCATGTCTATCTCGCCAAGCCATGGAATTCATCATTCTTGGAAGCCAATTGAACGTTGGGGCTAGAATTGTCTGACCGCCAAGCTTGTTTGCAAGGCGATCCATGGTCTGCTCACCCGCTACATGATTCTGGTCACTTTCATCTTGATCGAGCTAGATAAACACGTTAGCTAAAACCGCTTGATAAGTCCTATAGGTCAAGTTACCAGCAGTGCCATCTCACATCATCTGAGGCCAACCATTCGGAAGCATCGTCATCATCTTCTCCCAGGTCAGTCATCAAGCTCAGACATTGAGTTATCATGTCGTTCGTGTACGATGGATCTTTGCGGCACATAGAAGGCGCGTAGTCGGCGAAAGTGGCCATAAGCTCGAGCGCATTTTGACGGCATATGCTATCAAGGTCTTTATCTTGAATAACGGACACACTGAATTGCACGAGGTTGTGAAAAAGCTGCTTGAACATCTTGGGAGCATTCTCCGCCAAGTCGATCAATGCTAGCAGTGCTCTGCTTAAATCGTCGGAATCTTGGGAATCTTTGATTGGGGGGAGGATGTTGAGAACATCGGGGATCAGAGAGTAGTATCTGGGTTGGGACTTTTTGCTGATGGTGCTGAAAAAGGATGCAAATGCCTCCATGGCCGCTAAACGGACCTTTGTTTATAATTAGCGTCCATTCATCTTCTCTTGGGGCAAAAATAAAAAAATAAATAAGAAATAATGATAGAACCGACGGAGGTGGCGGCGGGAAGGCGTATTGTTTTGAAAGGCATACCGTGACAGCATCATCCTGGAAGCCCTTTTGAAAGGCCTGCAAGACGGTTTCTTCATGTTGCTTCTCAATGATTCCAGGCGTCGTTTTGAAAACACGAAATGCATTTTCTCGTTTTTCCAGTTCTGGTGCTTGACTGAGCTGGAAGAGAACGCCAAGCAATTCAGGCCAAGAATCATCTGTCCAAGTAGCAAAGGAGTTAGCAGAGAAGGCAGGGAGTAGCTACTGTCAAACTTCCTGAGTACGCACTATTGTCCGTATACTGCCTCGCAACCTCTGCAACGGCGTCACTGATTTTATTGCGAACTGTACGGTCTGACTCAGTCGCGAGAGTCTCGAGCAATTTTTGACGAATGACGATAGCCTGATCCTTTGCTAGCGAGTAAAACATGTCCACGTTGTTCCTTGCTTCTATCTTGCGCGTTTTGGAAGCGATTCGTCGAAAAATGACCGCAGCAAAGGACCGAGCCTAGATTCGCAATGTTAAATCCACACGTTGACCACAAACCGGCCGTGTCCGAGTTGAACGACGGGCAACGCGGCATTAGGTATGACATACGGCATTGTCTCCAGCAACTTGAATGTGTTCAGCAAGTCCTGCTAGAAGCACTTCTGGTCGAGTACCGGTCCAGTTGTTCTGAAGATGTTCCTCGGCTTTAGATCGCGTGGCATTATCTGCGGACTGGAGCGCTTGCAGAAGCTGTGTCAGCTCAGCGTGCACATCGGCGGGTAGCAGAGACATTATTGCGGCGGCTGGGCGGTATTAACGCCGTGCTGCCCAAAGTCGTCTCGTTGTTTATGGCGGTTTGTGGCGAAGCGTGGAGGCAGGTTCCAGGATCGCAAAGACGGGCTCTGTCGTCAAAAAGAAGCAAAATCGAGGTCAAATCCTGCTCCCTTTAAAAGTTGACTTTTGGTGTGCGAGTCAAAGTGGGGGAGGGGGAGATGGAAGTGGGCAACTACTAGTAGGTCAGGAAGTGAGTACAGTCTGGTCTGGTAGGCTGAACTTTTGGAAACGCCGCTTTTCCGAGGTCCGGAGGGCGCCCCTAGTTGCATCAGTGACAAAGTGTGTATGGAATTACAATAGAAGTCCCCAACAAATGATTTTAGGCATCGATCGACGATTGCCAGTTGCAACTGAAAACGAAATAAATCAAGGCCACAATTATTGTTCACGCTTTTTAGTACGTGCTAGATAGTGCAAGTACCTTGATAGCATTAATGGGTTGTGTAATGCATTAGGGAGGTAGAGCCATGCACAGGGGGACTGACTATTCTAGGCACGTCACTGTCCTGCCTCCTGAGTGCTTGGTTGGGCTGGCTACGTAGTGCTACAGTGGGTGTAGCTACCCAAATTTTTGCGATCAAACCAGGTCAGCGACGGGCCACGACGGGCCAGCGGCGGGCCACTGTTGACTCAAATGATTTAATTGAGAATTACTGAATTGAGGAAAATTCGCATAATTGATAGATGGATATTTTACAAGACTTGAAGTCCCCGGAAAGATCTTCTTTAATCTCAATCCATCTCGAGACCTCCCCCGCCCAAACACCAATTTGGGATTTCAATTAAAGGTTGTTGAGGTCTCTGCCTTTTTTCGTATTTCAGCCTCCGTCTCTCCCCCCCACCACCACCCGCCCTCTATCGCCCCCCTCTTTTATCAAGATAACATCGCTTCAGAAATGTCCTCTTGGTTCGGTCATCATCTTTTTTCCGTCATCCTTACTTTTGCACTTTGAATGCAGGGTCGGAGGCTTTCAGAAAGTGGATGCACCATTGGGGCGATGCGTTGCTTTGCGATGCACTCCTCCTCGTACTGTTCTAAAGTGTGGTGTGGTCCGTGGAGTGTTTGAGTTTCTCCTTGATCAAACTCGAAAAGACAGAGGAAGGGGCGGCCGGGTTGGAAAAGGGGTGGCCGGCTGCCAAAATCGCCTGGTCAGTGCTAGCACACAAGACTGTTTGTGCAACAGTTGGCTGACCAATGGTCGCTTGCCCTTTCCGCCAAAAGCTTGGGACGTCTGCGATACACGCATTGCTATTCAAAGAACGTAGCGAAGCATGTATCTTACAGTACTTCCGGCGGGAAACTGCCTGCAAGGCGTTCCTATCGCCATGGTACCTACAGGCACCGGCGTGTAGTTACGACGTACCTAGACACCTGGAACGGTGGCTAAGAAGTCCCTGTAGGTACTTTACAGTAGGTAAAGTACCAAGGACTGGCAATCCATGTTCCCAGAGGTACTTCGGCGTTTCCGTACCTCCTTGCAACGGGCCCAACCCAACCCGTCTGGTCCTTCCCACCTTTAGCTCGTATTGGATCCCCATGCTCAAGCAATCTCAGTCACAGCCACCATCTCGCCACTGGACTGGTTACCCACACGCACCCTCTCTACTTACCTTGCCAATAAGTCCCGTCCCCGTCCTGTCTTTTCCTCCCTCGCCTCTCGCATTTCCTTCTCCAACGAACAGAAAAGGGGAGTGGCAACAGGTGCCTCAACGCGTTCACGATCTCGTAAACGCTATTTTTTTTCACTCCTTCAATTGCGTCTTCTCCTTATTTTCCATCACTCTTTTTAAAAACCTGTATCCTGGCATTTGACTTCCATCACTCGTTATTCGTTAACGAAGCTAATCTACGACGAGGCTACGAAAGTCCACCACCTCGTTCTCCGTGCACTTGGGCAATCTTCGCTACGGTCTACTACCCTCTCCGCCCCTTCAAGTTCTACAGCATTCATTTGTCGATCGGCTCTACAGTGATCGCGCATGGCAATTATCGGCTAGAGTGACACGCTGGCCACAATGTCGGGTTATCCGGGCGGTCACAACGACCGTTATGATGATGGCTACGGCCACCAGGGCGACGGTCATCACAATGGTGATTCATACTATCAAGACGATCAATACTACGACAATGGATATGATGCCCGTGGTGCACAAGGTGCACAAGGTGCACACGGTGGAGAGGGATTCTATGACGAATCGTACGTTCAACTTCAACTCTGTCTGGCTATTCAAATATCTGAACCGCCCCTAACCCTTTTGTAGTGGATATTACAATGCAGACCCAAACAACCCATACCACCAGGATGGCGGCTACTACGATGGTCATGATCAATATCAGGACGATTACTACAATGGCCAAGGTGGCTACTACGACCAGGACTATCAACAGGGGTATGGCGCTCAAGGTGGACGACATGGCTCCGAGGAAGATTCTGAGACGTTCAGTGATTTCACAATGAGATCAGACATGGCTCGAGCTGCCGAGATGGACTACTATGGCCGTGGCGATGAGCGAAATAGTTATGGCGATGGCCAGCGTGGATACCGGCCTCCCTCGTCACAAATTTCTTATGGTGGCAATCGATCCTCTGGTGCATCAACACCCAATTATGGCATGGAATATGGCAATGTGCTGCCGGCTGGACAGCGCTCAAAGGAACCCTACCCCGCATGGACTTCAGACGCTCAAATTCCTCTATCCAAAGAAGAAATCGAAGATATATTCTTGGATTTGACAGGCAAGTTTGGTTTCCAGCGAGACAGCATGAGGAACATGTATGATCATCTCATGACACTTCTCGACTCCCGCGCTTCTCGTATGACTCCAAACCAAGCTCTACTCTCTCTCCATGCCGATTATATTGGCGGAGACAACGCCAATTATAGAAAATGGTACTTTGCCGCTCACCTGGACTTGGACGACGCTGTCGGCTTCGCAAACAGCAAGACCAAAGGATTGCGACGAAAGGCCAAAAACAAGAAGAAGAAGAAGAATGCCGACGACAATACCAACGAAGCTGAGGCACTTCAAGATTTGGAAGGGGATGACAGCCTTGAGGCTGCCGAGTTCCGCTGGAAAACTCGGATGAATCGCATGTCCCAACACGACCGAGTTCGACAAATCGCTCTATACTTGCTTTGCTGGGGAGAAGCAAACCAAGTACGCTTCATGCCGGAATGTTTATGCTTCATCTTCAAGTGTGCTGATGACTACCTCAATTCTCCCGCATGCCAAGCCCTTGTTGAACCAGTCGATGAGTTCACATTCTTGAATAACGTCATCACCCCCTTGTACCAATATGTTCGCGACCAAGGCTACGAAATTCTTAATGGTGTATACGTTCGCCGTGAGCGAGACCATAAACACATTATCGGGTATGACGATTGCAACCAACTTTTCTGGTATCCCGAGGGTATCGAGCGCATCGTGTTGCAAGACAAAAGCAAGCTTGTCGACGTTACCCCGGCTGAGCGTTATGCGAAGCTCAAAGATGTGAACTGGAAAAAATGCTTCTTCAAAACATACAAGGAGTCAAGATCCTGGTTCCATCTTCTTGTCAACTTCAATCGAATCTGGATTATCCATCTTACGATGTTCTGGTTCTACACCTCTCACAACTCCCCCTCTATCATCTACGGCCCAACATACCAGCAGCAACTGAATCAGCAGCCAGCAGCATCTACGCATCTTGCCGCCGTATCAATTGGTGGCGGCATTGCATCGCTAATTCAAGTTCTTGCCACATTGGCTGAGTGGGCGTACGTGCCACGTCGATGGGCTGGAGCACAGCATTTGACGAAGCGGCTCTTTCTCCTGCTCCTCGTCTTTGCTCTCAACGTTGCCCCCGTTGTAAAGGTCCTCATGTTTCCTACAAGGCTCAAGGGTGCTAATCCTATCGATATTGACTATATCATCGGCATCGTCAACTTCATCATTGCTGTTATCACCTTCTTGTTTTTCTCGGTCATGCCTCTCGGTGGCCTGTTCGGCAGTTACTTGACAAAGAACTCCCGACAATACGTTGCCAGTCAAACTTTCACGGCTAGCTGGCCGCGACTTAAAGGCAATGACATGGCAATGTCGTTCGGTTTGTGGCTGACAGTATTCGGTGCTAAGTTTGGAGAGTCTTATGTGTACCTGACTCTTTCGTTTCGAGACGTCATTCGGTACCTCTCCATCTTCTCTCCCCCTTGCTTGGGTGACCACATCCTCAAGGCTATGCTGTGCAAATACCACAACTATGTTCTCCTTGGTCTGATGGCGTTTACTGACCTGATCTTTTTCTTCTTGGATACATATCTCTTTTACGTTCTCCTCAACACCATCTTTTCAATTGCACGCTCATTCTACATTGGCTCTTCTATATGGACACCATGGAGAAACATTTTCTCCCGTCTGCCCAAACGTATTTACTCCAAAGTTCTAGCAACGACAGACATGGAGATTAAGTACAAGCCAAAAGTTCTGATCTCGCAAGTTTGGAATGCTATCGTTATTTCAATGTATCGTGAGCATCTACTGGCCATAGATCATGTGCAAAAGCTTCTCTATCATCAAGTACCTTCTGAACAGGAAGGGAAAAGAACACTGAGAGCTCCCACATTTTTCGTTTCTCAGGAAGATCACTCCTTCAAGACTGAGTTTTTTCCTAGCCAGAGTGAGGCTGAGCGTCGAATCTCGTTCTTTGCTCAATCTTTATCCACGCCGATACCAGAGCCACTCCCGGTCGATAATATGCCGACCTTCACAGTCATGATTCCTCACTATAGCGAGCGAATTCTTCTTTCCCTCCGAGAAATCATCCGCGAGGATGAACCATATTCCCGCGTTACTCTTTTGGAATATCTCAAACAACTGCATCCACATGAGTGGGACTGTTTTGTCAAAGATACCAAGATTCTGGCCGATGAGACTGCTCAAATGAATGGAGAACCAGAAAAGAACGAGAAAGATACAGCAAAGAGTAAGATTGATGATCTTCCCTTTTACTGCATCGGATTCAAGTCATCCGCTCCCGAGTATACGCTGCGAACAAGAATTTGGGCATCACTCCGATCACAAACCCTGTATCGCACCATTTCCGGTTTCATGAATTACAGCAGAGCTATCAAGCTCTTGTACAGAGTTGAAAATCCCGAAGTCGTCCAAATGTTTGGTGGCAACTCAGATAAACTCGAACGAGAATTGGAACGGATGGCGCGTCGGAAGTTCAAAATCGTTGTCTCAATGCAGCGCTACTCCAAATTCAACAAAGAGGAAATGGAAAACGCTGAGTTTCTGTTGCGAGCATATCCTGACCTCCAGATCGCTTACCTGGATGAGGAGCCTCCTTTGGCAGAAGGCGAAGAACCACGATTATACTCGGCACTCGTTGACGGCCATTCAGAACTCATGGAGAACGGAATGCGACGACCCAAGTTCAGGATTCAACTTTCCGGCAATCCCGTCCTGGGTGATGGCAAATCCGATAATCAGAATCACTCGTTGATTTTTTATCGAGGAGAGTATATCCAGCTCATTGACGCCAATCAGGATAACTATTTGGAGGAATGTCTCAAAATTCGAAGTGTTTTGGCCGAATTCGAGGAAATGAAAACGGACAATGTATCTCCGTACACGCCAGGTGTGAAGAATGAAGTACGAACACCTGTTGCCATTCTTGGTGCAAGAGAATATATTTTCTCTGAAAATATTGGTATCTTGGGTGATGTTGCTGCCGGTAAGGAACAAACGTTCGGTACTCTGTTCGCGAGAACATTGGCGCAAATTGGAGGCAAGCTGCATTATGGCCATCCTGATTTTCTCAATGGAATTTTCATGACAACACGTGGCGGTGTGTCCAAGGCTCAGAAAGGACTGCATCTGAACGAAGACATTTTTGCCGGTATGACTGCCATTCTTCGTGGCGGGCGCATCAAGCATTGCGAGTACTATCAGTGTGGCAAGGGTCGTGATCTTGGTTTTGGCTCGATTCTCAATTTCACAACCAAGATTGGAACTGGTATGGGCGAACAAATGCTTTCACGCGAATACTATTATCTCGGCACACAACTGCCACTGGATAGGTTTTTGTCCTTCTACTATGCTCATCCAGGCTTTCACGTCAACAATATGTTCATTATGCTGTCAGTGCAGCTTTTCATGCTTTGCTTGTTGAACTTTGGCGCTTTCAGGCACGAGACTATTCCGTGTGACTACAACCCGGACAAACCGCCGACGGATCCTCTTTATCCCACGGGTTGTGCAAACACTGATGCGGTCATGCAATGGGTGCAGCGCAGTATCTTCTCCATTTTCTTCGTTTTCTTCCTGTCATTTGTTCCTCTGCTTGTCCAGGAACTAACGGAGAGGGGCGTCTGGCGCGCCCTTGTGCGATTTTTGAAACAATTTTTCTCGCTGTCTCTATTCTTCGAAGTGTTTGTTTGCCAGATTTACGCGAACTCTGTGCAACAGGATCTTTCTTTTGGAGGCGCTCGTTATATCGGTACTGGACGTGGTTTCGCAACAGCCCGTATCCCATTCGGTGTCTTGTACTCACGATTCGCCGGCCCTTCGATTTACTTCGGCGCGCGGTTGTTGATGATACTCCTCTTCGCTACCGTTACCGCTTGGCAGGCCGCCCTGACCTACTTTTGGATTACACTTCTGGGCCTCACAATTTCTCCTTTTCTTTACAACCCGCACCAGTTTGCCTGGAACGATTTCTTCATTGATTATCGGGACTTTCTGCGATGGTTGTCTCGGGGTAATTCGAGAAGTCACGGACAGTCCTGGATTGCCTTCTGCCGTCTCTCCCGAACGAGAACTACTGGATACAAACGAAAGGCACTCGGAGATGCTTCTGCAAAAATGTCTGCTGATGTCCCACGAGCTGCTATTGCCAATATTTTCTTCTCTGAAATTCTGTCCCCATTGTTGCAAGTTGTCTGGACACTCGTACCGTACCTGTTTATCAACGCCCAGACTGGCGTGAACAAAGAAAACAACTCGGACGATGCGAAGTACGCAGTGCCAACAGCAGCTCTGGTCCGAGTACTCGTCATAGCTCTTGCACCAGTCGGTATCAATGCTGGCGTACTTGCTGCCATGTTTGGTATGGCTTGCTGTATGGGTCCAGTGCTCAGCATTTGCTGCAAGAAATTTGGCAGCGTTTTGGCCGCCATAGCCCACGCCTTTGCCGCTATTTTCATGTTGATTTCATTCGAAGGCATGTTCTTTTTGGAAGGCCTGAATTTTGCCCGTACGTTGGCCGGCATGATTGCTGTCATTTCAATCCAGCGCTTCGTCTTCAAACTGATCGTGGCGCTTGCACTTACGCGTGAGATGAAGACGGATCAGTCTAACATTGCGTTTTGGACCGGTAAATGGTACTCGATGGGCTGGCATTCACTTTCACAACCCGGCCGTGAATTCTTGTGCAAAATTACCGAGCTTAGCATGTTTGGCGCCGACTTCATCCTTGGCCACTGGCTTTTGTTCATGATGTTGCCCGTCGTTCTCATTCCACAGGTTGACAAACTTCACTCCACCATGTTATTCTGGCTCAAACCCAGGTATGTTGACTGGCAAACTTGATTTTGGGATATTCGCTAACCATGTCGTAGCCAGCAAATTCGTCCTCCTATATACTCAATGAAGCAATCGAAGCTTCGACGCAGACGTGTTGTTCGATATGCAGTTCTTTACTTCTTTTTGTTCATAATTTTCGTTGCATTGATCGCTGGCCCTGTTGCCTTGAAGAAGGTGCTCAAGGAGTCGAATTTCAAAAGCTTCTACGACAAGCTCAACTTGAAGGGCCCTATAGGGCCATTAATGCAGCCGAACTTTTTGAAGAATGATGACACGCAAGCCAGCAGCGAAACAGGAACAGGCGCCGCTACCTATACCTATCCCTCTGGTTTTGGTCCCACATCAGCCAGTGCGACGCCCTAAGTCATAACACACTCGGTCAAATCTCTGTTGCACCAACATGGCAGACCATTCTCGATGCACTGAAGCTGTATGGTTTGGGAACAAGTCCAACAGTATCTCTCAGATTCGTGAGGCATTATTTCTTCAAGTCAAGAGGCATAATTCGTGTAGTTTAAAATGAAATTCAGGGTGTTTTGCGTTGCGTTTTTTTTTTGGTCTTTCATCAAGATTGTGTGCTATAAGGAACATTGTTTTAGTTAATTGCCCTTGCATCCATCCTGCGAGTCACACATCGAGTGATTGTTTTTTTGTTATCTAATTTACATTTGTTTATATGTAGGTTTATATGGAGGATGTTTTCTCGGGGACTGTTCTGTTTGTATCGAGTCTTGACAATGGATGCGTTTAGCGTCCACAAGTGACTGAAAAATATTTATTTTTATTTATATCTATAAGTAGTAGTCTTGTGATATTACACACAAACCTCATTCTATTCTAACGGACGGCCATAACTGCGTAACAGTTTATCGCTCACCGGAGCTCAGATAAATATGAATTGCATCAACTTTTAAAAAGTGGACTAATTGAAAGTAGCTGGGCGTCACGTGTGTGCAAATGCAATCCTTGGGAGGAGTGGGGCTTATCAGGGGGGGTGTGCCTTGTGTACATGCTGAGTCGAGTCGCGGAAAAGTGAAGCAATACTTTTCTTGTCGTCGCATTGCGATCAAACTTGTACAACCTCAGACACGATCGACCCTTGCCATCACACCACATGTCGCCGTTGATCTCGAATCACCGTTGATATCACGACACGACACAACGCGGCTCTTTCCCATGGACATTGAGTCGTTCCAAACAAAGCTCAGCCACGGGCTGCAGCAAGCGATCTCGGCATTCCAGAAAGTCCCTGGCTCGGCAGTGCTTCTAAGATATATTCGCTCGAGCTATCAAAACGACCCTGTGCGGTCCGCCATTGAACTCATATTGATCTTGTTCTTCATACGATACCTCTTGTCGCCGTCATACTCAACCCATAAGCAGAATTTCGTGAAACTCAGAGAAGATGTCTGTACTTTTCCTGTCCCAACGGTCGTTCTGTATCCACGAGAGTCCTCGTGGACCAGCGCCTTTTGGAAGCGATGACCCTTGTGGCTGATTGAAGATTATGTGCATAGGAAATAGATGAATTGGTTGACGAATGGGTTCCAGAACCCCTCGTTTCTGAGAAAACTGCCCTGGAAGAAGCAGAAAGCGAGAAGCTTCCGGTCATTGTTGGGTACGTAATACCTACATAGTGGCTTGACAAATGACCTTGGATTTTATATACAGAAATGTTTTCTCATGGCATGATGCTAATATTCAACCATGAAAATAGGCCCACAGGACCCAAGGTAAAACTGTCGAGCGGCCGGACCGTGACGAATCTTGCGTCGTATAATTTCTACAACTTCAGCTCCAACGAACAGATCAAGGAGAAGGCGATTCAGACTCTGCGGACTTATGGCGTTGGCCCATGTGGTCCTCCACAATTTTACGGCACCCAGGATGTTCATGTCAAGGCCGAAGCCGATATAGCTGATTTCATCGGCACCGAAGCTTGCATTGTGTATACGCAGGCCTTTTCTACCATAACCAGTGTCATACCTGCCTTCTGTAAGCGAGGCGATGTGATCATCGCGGATGAAGCCGCCAACTACTCGATTCGAAAAGGTCTTCAAGCGTCTCGGAGCAATATCAAATGGTTCAAGCATGGTGACATGGACGATTTGGAGAGAGTCATGAAGTCTGTTGCGGTTGAGCAGGCCAAAGGGAAAAAGCTCACTCGTCGATTTGTCGTCACAGAGGGTCTCTTTGAAACGTGCGGAGATATTACAGACCTCCCAAGGCTCGTGGAGCTCAAGGAAAAGTACAAGTTTCGCATCATTCTGGACGAAACCTGGTCGTTTGGAGTGCTTGGGCGAACTGGCCGCGGGCTGACCGAATCACAGAACGTTGATCCTCAACAGGTCGATATGATAGTAGGCTCCCTTTCAGGTCCGCTTTGTGCTGGTGGTGGCTTCTGTGCTGGCCCAAAGGACGTTGTTGAGCATCAGCGCATCACATCCTCTGCGTACACTTACTCAGCTGCCCTTCCAGCCATGTTGGCCATGGCAGCAAGTGAAACCGTTCATCTCCTCCAATCAAATCCTGAAATTGTTACTCAATGTCGAGAAAACATCAAAGCCATGAGATTGCAGCTTGATCCCCGCAGCGACTGGGTAACATGTACCAGTGCGCCGGAAAATCCCATCATGTTACTTGTACTGAAGCCAGAGGTAATTGCGATGAAAAAGCTTGGACTCGACGATCAGGAGCGCATCCTGCTGGACTGTGTCGATGAGGTAAGACTTCTTTCTCATTTGTTACAAAATTCAGCTTCATGTGGCCAAAAAAAGCTGTTGTGAATTCTTTTCAACTAATGCGGAAATAGTGTCTTGTTAATAACGTCCTCATCGCGAAACTCAAGACGAGGCCATATGCCCAGACGATTGCTGCCCGAGACAGCAAATGGGTTGCTCAACCGGCGCTGAAGATTTGCATAACATCTGCTCTATCCAAAAAGGACATTGAGAAGGCCGGCACCATTATCAGACATGCCATCACAAAGGTCATGACTCGCAAAACGGGCAGCAAGACGGGGTGAAAATAAAAAAGCTGTCGTTGCCATCATCTTTTTGTATGAGAACATGTCTACTGTCTCGACCGCGCCAATCTACCACTAACGTGGTCGGCGTACGAGAGCCAGAATCAGTCTTTCTTTCTGTCTCCTTTCTTCCTTTCTTCCTTCCTTCCTTCCTTCCTCCTTTTTTCTTTAATAATTTTTCTCGCCCGACATTTTTCATCTTTGGAAGACAAGACTACGCCAGGTGCGACGGCCCTGATTATATTAATTTGTAATACAAGATTGGTTGAGAGAGCTTTTCTAGAGGACTCTCACGCAATGTACTTTTAGAGCATCGGCTGCAATAACATGTGTTTGATTGGCAAATTTGTGGGAGTTTGGAGCATTTCGCTCTTGCAAAGCGGACTGGACTACCAAAAACCAACCTGCATCCTTCTCGAGTGTACCACAGCATCTGCGTTCGTATCGTATGTATTGTACATGTTGCTGTTATAAGTAGCTTCATTCGGGTTTCCACCACACTCATTCCGCCTCTCGTCAGAATCCTGTCCCTCTCGCGCGCTCTTATTCCAGCATGCCGTTGGAAGACTTGCCTGTTATTTTGTCTCGAACGGAGCCCCATCCGGCATTGTGCGAAGCCGAAGCATCCAATCCATGAATGACCAAGTGCTCATTAATTTGTCAAACACCCCCATGGCTCTGGCCAATCCTCTTACTCCCTCTTACGAGGAGATCCCCTCCTCCAGCATTCCGGTTACTGACGCTCATAATCTGATTGCTTGAATAGTTGGTTGCATTATGAGCACAGGTAGGGCGGTCCCCCCTCGTTCTCCCCTTTTTTGCCCGTGAACTCGTAACCCCACTAGGGTCATTTTGGACGTTTTAGTCTCGCGTGTCTCATGTGGCAGCGACATCACATTCCTCAAGGCTCTCACCAGGTTTTGTTTATTGATCAGCTTGGTTCGTTGCGTGTCGTGCTTGAGGGCAAGAGCAAGAAATGTGGCGTTGATGGACAAAATGGCTCAAGAATCAAGATGGGCGCTAGGAACTCCGCAACAATGTGGCCAAGGAGGGCTTGTTTTTGGGTTTGGGTTTGTTTTGGTCTTGTTTTTGTTTTTGGTTTGGTTTTCTTGGACATGTTTAAAAGCAACGGGGGAGCAAGCAAACTGCCCTCAAAGCGTGGTATCACAAGTTTTCCCTTTTGCACACTTTCAAACCTCAGAATCCGCCGGGCGTGATTCATTTCACTCGTTTCAACCGTTACAACCGTGACACAACTTTGTCCTCGTGGTAGGATACTAGAGAGCCTTCTTTTCTTTCTATTTTTCTGTTTTTTTTTTTTTTTTTTTTTTTTGTTTTTTTTTTTTTTTTTTTTACCCTCCGAGGTGTCGTGTGGCCTCTTGAGTCACTCATTTCCATCACTCATTTTTATTCTTTTTCGCCCCTTTACGTCGGTCCTTTGACTTTACTATCATTTTTAAATTCAAATTGTCATCAGAAGGACATTTTGACTGGCCCCGCAAGAAACACCCAAGAAACCGGGACAATGTCGTTGAAAACTTGGCTTATTTGCTCTCTTGTGCTGGCGCCATTGAGCGCTGGACAACCAGCTGGTCAGAGCACAAACCGGATCGCATTATTTTCCGCCCTTGTTTTGACTAATACTTTTGGCTTTAGGAAAACTTCGACGTCGCCAACAATGTCAAGATATCCCCCATGGCCTTGATATAATTGTTTACGATGAGGAAGTTGCCTCGGCGACACGTGTGCGAGAAGTGATTGAGTGGGTGAATGAAGCAGGAGAGCTGGTTGGTACTGCCACGGAGAACGTCTTGTTATTACCGACCAGCCTGGCTCCCAATGCCGTGTCAAACGAGACTGCCGTCAGCTCCGCGACGACTCCTCACTGCACAAAGACGCTTCTTCTCCCATGTGCCAACGGGTCACCATCCGAGAATGGGGGCGGAAGACTTCCTGCTCCGGGCGGGCCACAGGCGTCAGTCACTGCGTCCAAAACAGCTGGGCCACCAGCAGCCAAGATGACGCCAGCGCCGCCTAGTTCTGCTGGTGACAACAAGGATAACACATCGGAGCGGTTTGGCGTGTCTTACACGCCATATCGTGCCGACCAAGGTTGCAAATCCCAGCAAGATGTAGACGACGACTTCAAAAGAATGGCAGGTAGATACTCTGTGATCCGTGTCTATGGAACCGACTGCAACCAAGTTTCCATGCTGCATTCGGCTGCAAAGGCGCACAAGATGAAGCTCTTTCTGGGCATTTGGAAGCCGTCCTCGGTGCAAGACGAGGCCGACAAGATCATCGCCGGGCTAAACGGTGACTGGGACATCGTCCACACGGTCAGCGTAGGAAACGAGCTGGTCAACAATGGCCAAGCATCGCCTCAGGAAATCATACGCGCCGTAAGTCAGGCTCGGTCAATCCTTCGCGCGGCAGGCTACAACGGGCCCGTGGTTGCCGTCGATACCTTCACCGCTGTCCTAGCCCACCCCGAGCTTTGTAACGAGTCAGACTATTGCGCTGTCAATGCCCATGCCTTCTTCGACAGCACCACTTCGCCGTCGGAGTGCGGACAATGGCTGCAAAACACCATATCAAACATCCGATCCGTCATCTCCGACCATGACAAGAAGATTGTTATAACCGAAACTGGCTGGCCAACACGGGGTGCGTCCAACGGAAGGGCAGTTCCAGGCTTGGAAAACCAAAAGGTGGCTCTCCATTCTATCAAGCAGCAATTCAGCAGCAACCCGGAAAACATTTTCTTGTTCTCTGCTTTCAATGACTTGTGGAAAAAGGAAGACATGGCGACGTTCAATACTGATCGGTACTGGGGAATTGAAGGAGCGGTTTCTTCTTGTGATCAATAGAAGGTCAAAGGAGTTGACCTCAATTCGGTCCGAGTAGAGGAACATGTTCTGTCACCGACTTAGCTCGCAACACATGCTTTTGAGGTTGATGCTTCGTGAAAGCGATTTCTGGATTTTCACCGTTCATGTCGTTCCCAGTTCCAGTTGAAAGATTGTTTTTATTCACCGTTGTATTTATTTTTTTGATCTTTTTTTTTCTATACGGTAGACGTACTGTAGCTGCATAACTTTGACGTTGAGAAATGACTTCATGACCAAATACCGACCTACCTACACTTACCTTGCAGGACTTTCAGTCAGGAGAGCGAGCATACATATGTGTACGTAAGCAACGGTTCCTTCCACACGTGCCCCACCATGACCTCATGATGCCGCCCCGTCATCGGATTGGCAAAGGAGTCAGCAGAGTCTTGTCGTTCTCGTCGCCTCCTTTATCACCCCTTGATGACATGTGTCGCTCAGACCGCTCTTCAGCACGATTCGTCATGTGTTCGCAGCAAAATACCAACTGTGTCTTTTACGCTTGTTGAGTCATGAGAAATTCGCGTCTTGCCACACTGCAGTCACATCGAGCCTTTATTTTCTATCATGGCCGACCGTTGTCATCATCCTTAGCAATAATGATGAGCCATACTGCGCTATTTTCCCCCATGAATATCACAGCTTCCACGACTTGTCATCCAGTCTCCCATTTTGCTTTGTCCTTTCGTTCTCCATTTTCTCTTTGTCGAAATACTCTCGATATCTAATGACTGGCATTTATCGACCACTCGTGAGCCACAATATCATTAAAAACCTCTCATAATTTGTCGTTTGTCGACCGTCCGCCAAGTATCACCGATCGAATCTGTCATGCGCAATCATATTCCAGTTATGGACTTCTGACTATTCTGGAACCATGCTCTGGGCTACTGATGATACACGTGAATCAATCCGGATTTCGACTGGACAGGCATCGTTGGCAGACGCTCCGAGAACTTTCTCGTGTAATGCCACTGCGACGAAGACCAATTCTCGAGATCCTTGGATAAATCACAGCATAACAATGAAACACGACCAATGCGCTGCCTCAGACTCACGGCCGAAGCTAGGCGATTTCCGAAAACTATACCGCGACGAAGCAGACAGTTGCTCCAGTCAACAGGGCCACGTCAATGCGTCGACTCACAATGCAGATGGCAAATGCCTCGATCTACAAATGAAGAATTTGGATTCAGGTTCTGGTACCGGCGTCAGGCTTGGAAACTTTGAAAGAGTGCGTTGGGAGATTTGGCAACATTCCCCTAAACCGCAACCTAATGCTCTTTTGAGCAGAATTGAATCTTTGCCAACCTCTCAAACGCTGGTGACTGGCAAGGCACATCGTAAAGAACAACCTCCCGACCAGCTGAACGGGACACAATCGAACGTGCGCTCTAGTCAGCCCATTTCACGGCTGCCGACTCCGCCTTTGAGCGATTGTGCGGATCTCAGTTATGATTCGAGAGAAGCCCCTCCCAACCAAGCCGATTATACTCCCAATCAAACATCAGAGTCAGAGTGGGATTCTGTCGGCTTACTTTGTGACGAACCGTCTCAAACAAAGGCCATCACCGGAATACTGTCTTATAAAGTGGCTGATCGACGTCGAATTGTCCCCATCCTCGGCAAGAAACTATCGTTGGTCCAGAAACACGAGGCACTGTCGCTACGGTTGGTGCCACTTAGAGCAGGAGATATTAGTATAGAGACGTATAATCACTCCGTCGCGCTCAATGGAATCCACATCTTTTTAGACATGTCCAACATCAATATCAGTTTTCAGCACGCTTTACGACACAAATACTCGCTCAAGGAGCATTCTCGATTCTTCCCGTTGCCACAATTAAATCTACAATTTCTTACCGAAATACTTGTCCGTAATAGAAGAATCATGACCCTCAATGCAGGTTGCTCTGTTCTTCCGGACCGACGCGAACCTCGCTTCATTCAGGAACTCCGAAACTTGGGCTATCGCGTTGATCTCAGAGAGAGAAGGCTCATTTCGGAAGCAAAGGGCCCAGAAAATATTAGTATAAGTACTAAAGGGCGAAGCGGTGGATACTCTGACAGGCTGGATGCTTTACACACTGTGGCTCGCTTCGTAGAAGACCTGGTGGACGAGACGCTGCAGACGCGCATCGCAGAATCAGTCATGGAGTACTTTGAAAACCCAGGTACTCTTGTGCTCGCCACGGGCGACGCCCAGCCCGCCAAGTATTCGGATGGCTTTTTTACGTATGCTGAACGAGCATTACGCATGGGCTGGCACGTTGAAGTCGTATCCTGGAATTTGAGTCTCTCCTCTCGCTGGCAAAAGTCGGGTCTGACGGAGAAATGGGGACATCGATTTCGATTGATTAGACTCGACGATTTTTTAGATGAACTACTAATGTAAACTGGGTAATACCAAATATATGGCAAACTAAAATCTCACTGCCATTATGCTCCATGATGGACGAGATGCGAGCCTGAGATACACCACATGGTTGGGCACCTGTAGGCCGTGTCGCATTAAAATATGCAATGTGCTTTGTCTGGTTATCTTGAAGTCAGATGACGCAAAGTCGGGAGTCAGGACCTTGGTTGAGGATGCACACACGAGGATTTTAGGCACAATGATTACTATTTTGTAAATGCCTATGTGTTATTGATTATCGTCTTATCATCTCCGGAAATCAATGCTGGTTCTTGACGAGTCTAGACTGGGACGAATCGAACTGCTTGAACTACGTCTCCGTCTTGCTCTCTGCTCTCCAGGATCTGCTGGATGTAAGCCTGCAAATTTGGCAAATATGTTGAGGACATCAGTCAGAGATATAACACCAATAAGCTTTCCCGAGAGGCAAGCACCCGGCATGGCGGCGGCAGGAGCTGATGACCCAGTAGTCGGGGGTTGGGGGCCCATCATTGGCGTGACGGGAACGGAGGGCGAAGGCGATATTGGGTCTACAATCCACATGCGGTGAGATCTTGTCGCGGTGAGTTTGCCGACGACGTGGGCCAACGTGGACAGGGGCGTGACGTAGAATACAGGGAATGCATCACGTCCTTTCTCAACGCCTCGCTCGCTCAGGATGACAGACAAAAAATGCATGCAAGAGTCGCTCAGGAGGTGAGCATTTGATGTCGTGGTCAGATGGCGAACGTCTTTTGTCGAGATGTTGCCGACAACGTTTTGGCCATTGTCAACGACAGCAATGCTGGTCAGTCCTTCTTCGTTCATGAGTGTCAATGCACTCGAAAGAGGGGCATCTGAGCTGTACGAGCCTCGAATCAGTAATCATAGTAGCAAAAACAAGAAGAAAAAAAAGAGGAAAGAACCGAAAAGTAAAGGACAGAGATTTCGGGAGACTTGAAATTGTGACTGACATGACAGAAATGACTTGCCGAGTGTCCATTCCCAAATCCCGGAGCACAGCGGGATACAAGCGGTCAATTGTGGGAAAGTTGACGGCTTCGTTCCAGAAAAAGTCGACCATTCGAAGCTGGCTCATAATACCCACCACATCGCCAAGCGAATTCCTCACAAGCAAGCGATGGATGCCGCTGCCTAAGATCTCGATGGCTTGGGACAAATTACCCGTGGATGGGACTTCGACCAAAGGCTCTCGTTTACAGAGGGGCTGTATCTGGCGAAGCGTAATGCTTTGGCCTTCTCTTGCTTGGTGTATTATGTTATTGTATAGCTCAAGGTGCTCCGGCTCTGGTTTGGACAGACCGACAACAACCAGAAGGTATGCATTCAAGTCGGAATAGTCAAAAGTCGCGGTGGCAACGCATTCTGAGGGCTTGTCACGCACGAGAACGACGTTTGTACAGGTTTTCAAGAGAATCTGTTGCAGAATCAACCGTCAGGGCCGCCCTCTCAGTGAAAGCATGTGGTGGACAACTGGGCAACTCTCAAGGTGCCACCTTCATCTCGTAGTGTTCACTGACCTTGGTGGCATCTTCTACACTCGTATCCATATCGACCCATTTCACATCCTCTGACGAAACAAGTTCGCCTATAGTGATCTCCCCCCATTCTCGACCAACAAATCTAGGGTTTGTATATCGTTGTCCGGCTGGAGGATGGTTCAGTAGCTCCTGAACTGCAGCCTGGGTGAAAGAGGGATGTCGATGACGCGGGGATTGGGGAGCATTTCGAAGATTCTCGGCGAAACTCTGTCGACGTGCTGACATGTCCATGTTGCCTAACGACGGCGTTTTCTTGGGTGCTGCTGCATCTTGGCTAGAGACACTCGAGGTACTCGCATCCGTAGGTATCCCTTGTGCGCGAACATGTTGTTCCGACATCGCCCTGGACCCGCCAGCTGGGGGTTCGGCAGGAGAATCCATGATGAATGGCAGAAGATATAATGCTTGCTTGCTTCTGGTGAAGTCTCGGGAATTGCGGGGTGGATAGCGTTTGAGGGCGGGGGAGGGGGGGGGGAAGAAGTCAGCTTTGAAAACAGGATGCCCGTCCACAGGTAAGAATATATTAAATGGGGTGGGCAAATCAATGCACAATATTAGAGGTTATATATGCGGACTGGATATCGGACAGTCAAATGTGGTGGTTGTGGTTTTCGAAGCGTTGCATGATGAGGCATTGAGGATGGCAGCTCCGCCGGCAGCTGGGGTGGAGGTACCCCAGCTTTCGCATACGCTAGGCCATAGGCGTCGATCGCTCCACTTTCCAATCTGCCGACGGATACAAGATACAAGCTAACATGTCCATCGTCTGACGATTCATACTGCCAGCATGTATAAATTACTACGGAACCACTGTAGTAGGCACGTACTAACAATTCGCCTTGGATTTTTCTTTTTATTTTGCGGCCAGCTGCTCGTCTTCGTCGTGTTCTTCCTCTTGCCTTTCTACTTTCTACCGTCCGCTGTCTCTTTACTGAGCCTTTTAACTCGGCTGAACATGGCCTTTAGTTCAGGGTAAGTAAGAAGTAAGCACAGTTTCTTGTGTCCCGGAAATTACCCCCTCCTAGAGATTGCGGCAGATGTGATGATTTTTCATCGTATCGCTGTCATCGAGATGATCAGTCTACATCTGCGCAGTATAACTGGCATATTCTCTAACAAAGTCCATTAGCTGTGGGTAATGAGCTCTAGCAGGCTCCAGACTCTGCTTGTGCCTTTTTACTACGATGAGAGCGGAGGCAGACGTCTTGGAAATTCTCATTACATTTCAAACGTTGACACTGGGGGCTGGAAATGATTATCGATTCAGGATATGGAGGACCCAAAAAAAAATGAAAATGAAAGAAAATGAAAATGATGCAGGTCACGGATCCTTCTAAAAAAAAAAAACAGCGTGGAGGCGTCAAACTTTGGAGCATAATGTCTTGATTTGTTCTTTGTTTCAGAGGTCCTTCCGCACAAAGTACTCTACGAGAAGCCATGATATGTACTGGAGTAGACATGAAGCAAAACCGTAGGACTGAAGATGCAAGGCATTCTATGTGACGCGTCTTGGCCATGGTCATTTCTCCATGTTGCACCATCTCATGCAAAGAGTGTCTTCACGTTGGGGGACTTGACCAAATGTATCCATTCACCGTGACGCCATTAGTACCGAAATCCTTTTACCTTGAACGCTATACTCTGCTTGTATGACTTTCTGGCCCTATACCGGGAATCATTTCGAGAGCCTCGAAACGCTGGGCTTTGTCTTCAACTGTTTCAACGCCGTGGACGCCGCTGTCTTGCCCAGCTTTGCGCAATTGGTGATGTACATTAGGCCGGGCTTGCACGAGAAGTTTTTTCCAATAATAAATTCCCGTCAGGTTTATCCGACTGAGATGTTCAACGATGGAATTAGAACAGCCAGTACAACACTGTCGAGAGGCCGAGTTTTCCATGCCCATGAAGCGGTGCTCCAGGTAATGTTGTTGAGACATTCCATACACCGTATATGCTGTCTGCTGCCCGAAAATAAGGCCACCGTTTCGCGAAAGATGATGTGCTTGGGCCACGGCTTCTCCGCGGTCCAGGCAGTCGGGCTGAAAGAGATGAGACGTTGGGTCGCAAACCATTGAGCGTTGCAAACGAGGTTGGATAAATCACCCATGGTCCAAGTAAGTACCTTGGCGTCAACGAATCCGTTCCATTGGTCAATGCGCCAAAAGCTCCTCTCTGGTCTCGTCGTTGCTGGGGTAACGGCCAGCACCGGCAAATAGAACACATTGGGATCTCGCTTGACCACGTCAATCGAGAAGAAAAAAGAATAACCAAACAATTTTTCTTTCTCTTCAAAGAATTATACTTCACACACTATAATAGGGTCAACGTGTTTTTTTTTTGGTGAATTTCTACCAGCATCTGGTTATCTTGTTGCTCATTTTACTCCCGTCTCGGCCATTTTGACAGGCAGCAGCGCATTACAATTTCCGGTCGCCATGGCTCGGCTGACAAGACATTCACTTCGTGACGACGATACTCCAGCGGAGATAGATGCGTCAAAACAGGAGAGACAGAATCTCTCGGACGTTCGGCATACGAATGACGCGGCTGCAGTTACTGCCCGATTAAAGAAAAACCTCGTCTTAAAGCCTGGTACACCTACGAGGTGCACTCACAAGATCCGACGTCTGGCAGGCACCAACCAAGAGACGGGCATTTTGTTCAAGCCATGGAGTCGTCAAGATGAAGATGGCACTCAGGCCCGCTATCAAAAGATTATGAGGGAGTCTCCCGCCAAGCTGGGCTTGTTTACCGAGTTCGAACAGGACGACGTTGGTGTATCGCCAAGCAAGTCCTCGAGATGGAATCGTCCTGACATGAAGTGCCAAACTCCCAAGAGAACGGGAAAATCGATCTACAGTGACCAAACAGTCGGCACACTCACCTGTCCTCCTTTATTCGTGCCGCATGGCATAAAGCTTGCCTTGCAAAAGTCACCAGCTCGTCGACACATGGATCAAGACCAAGATGTCGTCGAGGATCTTGCCTTTGATGAGAGCTCTGCGCCGGAAAGCACTATTACCACCACTTTCTCAAGTTCTGATACAACATCGATATCATTAGACTCTGCGAGCAATGAAGTTGGGCAAAAGCAACAAGATACGCCAGGAGAGCTACCAAGCTCAACATCATCGACCTGTTTCGAATCTAGACATGATGGTGACGGTGAATCTATGGAATCTGCTGATGCCATCACCTTGGATCCCGAAGACCAGGATGGCCCGCTCGATTCAGCAACTATGTCGATAGAAAAATCGAGTACATCGCATGATGAAGAAGTTGACAATGTTGTCGAGATGTGGGAGAAGATGCGCTTGACATCTCCTCCGCGATCCGACGAGAACTATGCCAGCGACGCGGACAGCAGTTCCGGGTCTACCACACATTCTGGCCGTAAGATCACGCGTGTGGACTCGACTAAGGGGCGTCACGACAAACAGAGACAGGCGCAAGATGCTGTGGATTATTATGATAGTGACAGCGAACAATTTGTCCAACAATCGCTGCTCCCTGCGCCCTCGTCGACCGGCCAAAAACAAGGTAGTTGGGCGAAATTGAGTAAGAAAAGTCTGCAAGCAGCCAGACAGTCCCTGGCCGTGGCTTTCCTCTCCGAACTGGATGAAAAGGTGGCAAAGGGTCAAATTGCCGAGCTGACCCGGACCACGGGCGGCGTGCAACTGAACTGGACGAAAAGCCTCAACACGACGGCAGGCCGGGCCAACTGGCGACGGGAGACGGTTCGAGAGAAACAGTCGGACGGGAAGATCCTGCATGAGGAATACAAACATCACGCGTCCATCGATCTAGCGGAAAAGGTCATTGACAGCGAAGTCAAGCTTCTCAACGTTCTGGCCCACGAGTTCTGTCATCTAGCGACGTTTATGATCAGCGGCATCGTTAAGAACCCACACGGCAAGGAGTTCAAAAATTGGGCAGCGAAATGCTCTCTCCTCTTTGGCGACCGGGGCATTCGCGTCACCACAAAGCACTCGTACGAGATTGACTTCAAATATCTATGGCAGTGTGTTTCATGTCATTTGGAGTACAAACGACACTCGAAGAGTATTGACGTTGAGCGTCATCGTTGCGGGAGTTGCAAAAGCAAGCTCGAGCAGATCAGGCCCGCACCGCGCGGGAGCAAGAAATACAATGAACATTCAGGGCAAAGCCCTTATCAGCTGTTTGTTAAGGAACAGATGCAGATGGTGAAGAGGGAGAATCCGGCCGTCCTGCAGCGCGATTTGATGAAGATTATTGCCAAGAAATGGGCGGCCAAGAAAGGTCAATACAGTGTCAGTGGTCAAGAGCTCACTTAGTAGAAAGCTCGCGGGAACTGCCAATTTTGCGTAGAAACTCAGCTGGGCGGGTTGGACGAGCAATCATCGAAAATACTACTGAGCGACGGTCTGCACCAACTCCAACAACCACGTTGTAGGGATATACACACGCGACCAGCAATGACATAACAGTCGATCTCACTACCGGTCAGCCAGAAAGAAGGAATGTCTAGCCTCAATGGGTGATCCGGCCGGGAGAGCGCTGTTACTTCAAGCTACTTCCTTCCGGCACCTATGGCATCGACCTACTTACATATGTATCTACACAAATACCCAAGGTATTTGGGAAAGTATGCTTATAGGCGGCCTGGAGCCGCCAACTTCCGCCATCACAAGACTAGCCTGTATAAGTCGATCAGGGCCTCAAACATCGCAGAGAGATATCCGCCTCGGAATCCAGAGAGCATGACATATCCTGCCTCTATGTTTGCCAGGCTCAACACAATTCATGTTTTAGAACATAGCCTTCTGTCTTGCATACTGCCAATATGTAGTCCTTGAATTCGTTTGCATCCTATGTTTTCGTGCCCGTCGTGACCAGTAGCTCATGTGGTTAATTCTGCAAACGTTGGGTTTGTAGACGAAAGAATTTTAAAAAAGGTTCCTACGACGCACAACCCACATAGCGGGCCAACGAACACGTTCTGCCATAAGAGCTAGCTGAGCATTAATTTATTGACCGTGTATTTGGCTTGGAGAGAAAATTGAAGACATTGTCATATCCAGTGTTGTTGGCTTATCACCCCACGAGCTATTTGTGAGGCAGGTCTAACCTATTCCACATCTGCGGCGTGCATGAGGCGCAGACTATGGACGCTATTTGGATCCAGGAATTTGTTTGTTTGCTTTGCTCGTGAGGTCTAGGAGCATGAATTTCTTGCGCACTTTGGAGGACCGTGGAGCTAGCACAGAACAGTGTAGCGATAGACGAGTCGGGGTCTTGTCGATGTCTTGTCGGTTTTCTTTCCGGGCCGGAATTAAGGGGCAAGAGTCTACCATCAAAAGGACGATAAGTCAAAGCAAACTCCATGTGAATCATCATCTGCCGATGCTCGAGGCTAGCCTTGCAACTTTGATAGCCACCAAAGGCGCAATGCTTGAGCGGACGCGGAGCTGCCTTCACCCCATTATGGGAATGTTACTGGCTACAATATGTATCTCGCTCTCATTTGCAGATCCTCACTCGCTCTTCCTATTTGAATACCTGCATTATTTGGCAACAGGTAGCTCAGGAATCCCCAAAGAGACCCCAATCTTTGACTTTGAACGTCTCCCAAATACGAGCCGAATACTCGACGGCATCTCCAATCAGTTTGCCTTGCTTGCCGAGCTCAAGGTCCACATCTTCCTCGTCGTACTCTCCTTTGATGTGCGGAACATTAATCGTTATCAGGATGTCGGTCTTGTATTTTTCCACGCGCAAGAGCGTCATGATGATTGCTGTAAAGTCTGGTGCGGATGCCGAGCTGCGCGAGTCTCCGACTTTGGGCGTCTGTGTTGCGATGAGAGTGTATGCGGGATGTTCTGGTCTGAGTACGCCATGCAAGTATGGTTAGTGAGTGCCGGGGCGAGGCGGGATGGGGGGGTGCGAGTTTGTGCCGTGTCGCAATGTTTGCGACGACGGAGTAGATAGATTACAATGAAGTGAAGAAGACGTACTCGAGGCGGGAGAATTCGGTTTCTGCGGTGTTCCAAATTTTCACGGTGTCGATATCCGAGCCTACCATGTCCTCGAGATGGGTTGTCATGGCACGGCCGTCTATCTCGGGTCCATGGCCCGGTCCGCCGACCCGTTCGGTGATGTCGAAAATGATGCTTGTGAATCCGTTCTTGTCGATCCAGACTTCCTGGTTATCGGGGACTTGACGTAGTTTGCTTTTGCGATTCCTCCTCGTCAGCGACGACCACGGGAGATTACCAAACTACTTGCGCCATTCACCCCCCATCATCAGACATGTTGCCTGGCTGGGCAGGGGTAGCTCCAACTCGACTGCCAGCAACGCACCTAACATCCGCAAATTTTTCGGGAAGATCGCAGACAATGGCGCCTCCGTATAGCGTTGTGCCGACGTATGCGGGCATTTTTTATCTATTTCTGGACAAATCAACAAATCAGATGCGTAGCTTCTATGTTAGCTCTGCCCTGCCAGTGATGGCCATGTTGCTGGGGAATTTTCATTTTTTTTTTCACACCCGGTTCGTGGTCAAACTATCTTTTGAATTTTGTCGCTCCGACTTACCAAGATGAGTCTCACTCTGATAAAGTCTTTGCAAATGGCTTGTGCCGGTTTATTAGATTTGTGCTTCGTGTGTGGTGGGCGTTGTGAGGTTGCCAACTTGCGAACTTGCGATGCTGGTCGTCGTCGTGCGCCGTCATCAGCCCCGCATTGGTTTCTTGTCGGGCTTCTACAGCGACGCTGACGTCGTGGTTAGCTTCGAGACATGTGACGTGTCACAACATGCACGAGGAGGAGAATTCAAGGAAAATAACGACTGATATTACTACAAAAGAATAATATTACTAAGACGGAAGTACTTGTGTCATATTAGCTTATACGAAAAGTTTTTTTTTTTTTGTGTTTTTTTTTCCAATAAAAGAAAAAGAAAAAGTTGGTAGCGGGGAAATATTCCTTATCCACTCCCTGTCTTCCTACTGCGTCATTTCTTCTCAAATCTCCCCGCAGATGGAAACCCTTCAAGACGTCGCGTTATAGTCGCAATATCTTGTGCTGCTCAATTGTTCTTCTATTGGCTTTACACCGTAGCCTGTGTCGAATAGAAACGAAGCTGCTCCGCCAACGGTTCTCGATCCCCGTCGTTCCGCAGCAGCTGTCCATGACGTCTTGCTCTCCTTCCTGGACGACCATTTCCAGAATCGCAAATTTTAGAGCTGGGATTCTCGGCCGGCATTTGCGGATCGGTTTCCCGGCGATCATTCGGACCGTGCATTGTAAATCACGAGCAGCTGACCCGTTTCTGATCCACCAATCCGCACCATCCGATGCCAGTGCTGGTCGCGGAAAGACTTCACACAACAACGAGCCGCCGTCCTTGACCAGTCACAACAAATACAAGTACAGGCTTGCCGCTGAAGCACATCTGCCATCAAGTGGAAACGGCCATATCGCCAAATTGAATTTTCGGAGCTCCATATCCTACTCTGCCATCATTTATATCGGTTTATCTCTGGCCACGGCCATTGCCATTGCATCTTGTTTCTCCGTTCAGGACGAATCCAGCCAGATTAAGAGCAACGTCGAATCTAGTCTCTTTGAAACTATGGCTTCAGCAGAAATTCCTCCTGGTCACCATGGCAACTTGACACTCGAGCAGGAGAACAAGCTGCGGAAGCTTTGGTATGCAATCTTCAAGGTATGCGGTATTCACGGCGGGGACGTCTCGGCGACCGACACATCGACACCAGATGAAAAATCCGTCGTGGAACCGCGTCCAGATAGTGTCAAGAAGAAGAGAGGTTTCAGTCTCTTCAAAAGCTCTCAGCCTGATACTTCGACGTCGGGTGGTCCTAATTCTTCCGATCCGATCGACGATGACAAGTTCGGCCTGGCCAAGCAATATCAAGATATTCTAGCATCTCAGAAACCCGAGGATATCCGAGAATCGTTTTGGACAATGCTGAGGCATGATCACCCGGACGCGTTGGTTCTTCGCTTCCTCAGAGCGCGGAAGTGGAACGTTGATCAAGCGCTTATTATGCTCGTTTCAGCGATGAACTGGCGATACTCCAAGATGAAAGTTGACCAAGATATCATGAAAAACGGAGAGGCTGGTGCAGTAGCTGATGAAAAGAGCGGTGATGCTGAGGCGAAGAAGCTTGGAGGTGACTTCTTGAAGCAGATTCGCGCAGGCAAAAGCTTTTTGCATGGAATTGATAAGGCTGGGAGACCTATCTGCATAGTTAGAGCTCGCCTCCACAAGGCTGGTGAAGAATGTCCAGAGAGCTTGGAGAGATACACGATTTTCGTAATTGAGACGGCGCGGCTCGCTCTAAAGCCTCCTGTCGATACTGCGGCAAGTATTATCTAACGTCATTTTTCAAGCTCAGTTCGAGGTAACTGACTGTTGGTCGCAGAACATCATTTTCGATATGACTGGGTTCACATTGGCCAACATGGACTATCACCCTGTGAAGTTCATGATCCAGTGTTTCGAGGCGAATTATCCAGAATCTCTCGGAGTCGTGCTAGTCCATAATGCGCCATGGGTTTTCCAAGGTTCGTCGTCTTCCTTTTTGTTGAGACTGCATCCAAAAAATACTGACCTCATCAAGGGATCTGGAGAATCGTTCGCGGCTGGCTTGACCCCGTGGTAGCCTCCAAAGTTCATTTCACAAACAACAGGGCCGGACTCGAGGAATTTATCAAGCCGGAGCAAATCATCAAAGAGCTCGATGGGGACGAGGACTGGACATATAAATATCCAGAACCTGTGGAAGGCGAAAATGACCTTATGAAAGATGTGGCTACCAAAAACCGCCTTCTAGAGGAGAGACAAGGCTTATATGCCCAATTTGAGGCCAACACGCGAAGATGGATTAATCATCCAGATGGTGTGCAGGCTCAGGAGATCAAAGCCGAGCGAGATGATATTGCCGCGAAGCTGCGGGACGGGTATTGGCGTCTGGATCCCTTCATCAGAGCCCGTTCACTGTATGACAGACAGGGCATCATCCTCCCCAACGGAGACATCAGTTGGTACGGTCATGAAAAAAACGCGAACAGCGATGACACTGCCGCTGAAAAGGACAGCTTACCAAACGGCACCTCCGTTGCAACTTAAAAGAGTAAGAGCTGCTTTCTGCACGCAATCTCTATTATTCATCATTATTTCTTATGGGTTGTGACATGCACAGCGTACCGGCCATGACTTTCTAAAAAACCTTTACGTCTAATAACGGTAAGAAACTGCCCGTCTCCCTCGCACGTTGAGCGGATGGAAAAGGAATTCGTGTGGTGGCACGCGACCTAGACTATTCATCCCCGTATCAAGCAATCCATCGTGAGACTCTTTCGATTTCTTCTTCCCCAGTTCTTTCGGCATAGACGGATGGCTTTCGAGAAAATCGTGGTGACCTCACCATTCCATTTATAGACAAGAGGCACGACATATAAACTATCTTTCTGGATAATCTTGGCAATAGATTTCAGGTAGACCCCAAAAATACGATCAATACCTAGTCTACCTTGCCTGCTAAGCTACGTGAACGTTGACATCATAACTGCAACATCTGTTGCTGCAAAACGCTGACGCATCTCGTCACATTCTAGACTTGATGTCTTCACAAAGCTTTTCCAGCTTTTCCATATCGCCAGTTGTAGATGGCCAAGTTATACCAAGACCTTCTGACTGGTTGGGTTTCGGTATCTGGTTTCAATATTAGAGAAGAAATGCGCCCATTCCTGCAGGGAGGAAGTATACTGACCATGTGGAAATGAACCTGTGTATAAGGGTCGTCATGGCCTTAGCAAGAGAACTCTAACACGTCTAGGCATGCATCATTTGTGTGTATATACTGTATGCACATGACTCACATGATGGACTTGCTGGTGGGCAATGGTGCCGTTGTTCTGCAGGATGTTGTAGTCGGTGGCTCCCGTCGCATGAACAAGCTTCTTCAGGGTGGGCTGTTTTTTTTTTTTTTTTTTTAAAAAAAAAAACGTGGCAGTCAGTTCACTTTGTCATGTTCCAAACTAAACTTCATAGGGATCCCATTGGCTTGTGTTTGATTTATTTATTTTTGACCAAGATGTACTTACCAGAATCTCGCTGAGGTCGTCATCGGGAATATCCGCCAGCTTTTCACCGTGGTATTTCGGTATGACGAGCTAAAGGACGAGCAAAGGAAAAAAAAAAAACTGTGGTAAGCAGCGTTGCAGAGACTTCAAAAGAAAATAATAATAAAAATATGAAACATGAAAATAGAAAAAATAAATTGGGATATATGGAATATTACATGGGACATACCGCATGGCCCTTGCTCAATGGCCCAATGTCCAGAAAGGCCAACGTCTTTCCGCTTTCAAAGAGCTTGAGGCAGGGGATTTCACCTGCCAATGAATATGCGATGTTGGGTCGTTCACATTAGCTTGTATTCTTTTTCTTTTTTTTTTTTCCCCCTCTTCTGACGGAACTACGACGGCTTCATGTTCGGCTTGAAAATGGCTCTGACGAAATAACTAACCCTTGATGATGCGACAGAATACGCACGACGCCGACATGGTTACGCGGTTATCGTTCGTTAGGGACGATGGCGATGGATGGAGGAGACGGACGTTGCGGGGTTTATGGAGGAGTGCCGTGCCGTGTTTATTACTCACGAGTATGTACGTACATTACCAGGTACCAGTGGGGAATGACAATGACATCCCAGCCGCAATCCAGAATCCATCCACCTCTGCACGCGCATCCGCCCGCTCTCCACGCGCGCGCACATCGACATTCAAACATGCAAGACTTTGGCGGATCCCATCGCGATGGCGGCGGTGCCCGGGGCCAGAAGCGATCCAACTCTCAAACACGACAGTCTAGGCCCACGACTCCGCTTCGGCCATGCTCAAGATCATCCTTTCGAGATTCCGCCCGCGATGCCGGCAAGGATGCGCCTTTTTTCCCACTCAACGCTTTCGAGCCAGCCTTTGCCGAGCTCTCGGATGCGATGGCCGATCTCGAGGCCAACATGATGCACTTTCAGCTAATGCATGAGAGCTTATCTCGATTCAGCGAATCATTTGCAAGTTTTCTCTACGGAATGCACATGAACGCGTTTTGTGTCGATTTTACCGAGGTAAAAAAAAAAAGAGCTTTTGTTTCTCGTCTAATACATGGTAGTAACTATGGGTTTAATTCGATATACGCGATGCAGGCCCCTATTTCCGAGTCCTTTGAGCGGAATCGGAGAACAGAAACGCCGTGCGATACCCCGAGCGGGCTTGGCACTGAGGTTGAAGCAACTTTCATGTGAGTTGCTAGGCTTTTTTCACTGCACGTCCCGTCCTCTATTCTAGAGTTGTGATGCTAAGCGCGACATTAGGACTACCGACACCTCGTTTGTCGACAATCCACCCACGTCCACAAAGAGTCGAACAAGGCCTACACTTGCCGCAAATCGACAATCCCGGCTCCCGTTTGCCCGAGGGTCATCAACCATGGGAGCGCCAAATAGACGAGCCAGAGGTGGAAGGACCAGGTTATTGGGCGGTCGAGGACGGACTGCCATGTGAGGAAATTATGAAAGACCGGTTATGATTTCGATTCCGCATTTCTGCTGTCCATGATTTGTGAGAATAAATACGACATCAATTCTTGGAGTGTTTGCCGATATAAATACAAAGCGAATGTGGGCTCTAACGGCAACGGACTTTTTATTCAATAGGTGCAACTTTGCTATCACGTAGTTACTTCCATATATGTCGCATCGGTTTCTGACTCATGTTGTTGGAAAACTGTCTGAGATGCCGTTTGCGCGCCCGGCATTCGGCGAGGATCTGGGTCGGGCTCTTCGCGGAGCTGCTTGACTCTGCCAACATGGCATTAGTACCGCATACGACAACAAATCCACACCCATCGACAACAAAAGGGGCAACAAAAATGCCTCGAGCTACTCACCTCCGTTTGTGTGGCTTGCCACGTTTGTGCGCCTTCAGTGTCGTCTCTGTGTCGAACCATTTTGCGCATTCAATGCAGTAATTCCGACCCAGACCGGGCAAATCTTCGGGATTTTTGCTGTCTTTGAACTTTTCAAGGTGCCTGGAAGACAGGAGGTCTGCCTTTATCTGATCGACATCTCTTTTGAAATATCAGTATCTCGCATTCCAAAAAGTAAAATAAAAAATTAAAGAAAAACATGCAATGCCGTCGTACCTTGTCTTCCGCCTCGTCTTGGTAATTGTGCGACTATTTCGAATACCCATTTCGTTCAAATTCTGGAAACAAATCCTGGACGCGGCAGACAAATCGGTTTTCAAACTTTATAATGCAACACCGCGCGCTGTGTCAAAATGGGCACTTACAACCGGAAACACATATGCATGTGTGTGGTTGGCAGACTCATGCATGAGAATTTCGTAACTTTTGGCGCTCTTTGTCTGATAATGTCTGGTTAGGAACTAGTCAAGCCAGTGGGAGTGGAGCCAGGTTACTAAGCGGCCGTAATCGCCGCTGAATGTCTTTGCGTGTCAGTGGGTGTACTTACAAGTATGTAGATTAAGATGAGGATAGGCCTAGGCTTTACATGTAATATCATCTCGGCATAACAGAGCGCATTTCAAATTGCAGACTGTTGAATACGCGCCAGACTCGTAACTAGTAGATCAATGCAAAGTCTCAAGAATAACATCTTAGTTGTATACAGACTACATATGAAATTACAGGGTGCCAGAACTGTTTTCACCACCGCCTCCTTATCGCCTCTTCTATTTGACTGTCTCATATGCATGCAGACCGCGATCTTTTTCATCGACTGCACCAAAGAGCATACATCTTCCTCATAATTTATCTCTTGTGCATATACAGCCATGTTCAGTTCGAAGACGCCTTTGCCATCGTGTTCAGAGCACTACCATTCTTGAACCACTCGATTTGCGGCTCGTTGAAAGTGTGCTGCAAGGCGATTTCGAATGACTGACCGTTCTTGGGGTGAACAACCATGGTGACCGGCTTGCCTACCGCCAGCTGGGTGCAGAGAATATCGACCTAAAATCCAATGTTAGCAGTGAGGTCAAAGGAAACTTTTGAGCAATGGTCAAATTGGGTTACCTTGTCGTCAGGCTTGATCTTGTCGTAGTCGGCAGGATCGGCAAATGTGAGAGGCAGCATTCCTTGCTTCTTGAGGTTTGTCTCGTGAATGCGAGCGAAGCTTCTGGTGATAATTGCAAGACCTCCGAGGTGACGGGGTTCAAGCGCAGCATGTTCACGCGAGCTTCCCTCACCGTAGTTCCAGTCACCAACAACTACCCACTTGATACCCTTCTTCTTGTAGTCGCGAGCAACAGCCGGGACGGCATCCCATTCGCCAGTGGTGACATTCTTGATCTTGTTTGCTTCATCGTTAGCCTCATTGATAGCGCCAATCAACATGTTGTTGGAGATGTTATCGAGGTGGCCACGGTATTTGAGCCAAGGACCAGCCATTGAAATGTGGTCTGTAGTGGTCTTGCCCTTCGCCTTGATGAGAATGGGAACATCCTTGGCATCCTTTCCATCCCAAGGTTGGAAAGGCTCCAGAATTTGAAGACGGTCAGATGTAGGGGCTACCTGAACGGTAACGTTATCTCTCTGCTTGGGGGGTGCCTGGTAGGTGTCGTTGCCAGGGTCAAAGCCGCGGACAGGGAGGCCATCTCCCGTAGGAGGTTTTAGCTTAAACTCTTTGCCGTCTTTGTCCTTGAGCGTGTCGGTAAGGGGGTTGAAGTGCAGGTTTCCGGCGATAGTAAGAGCCACAACCAGATCAGGAGAGGTAACAAAAGAGTGTGTAGCAGGATTTCCGTCGTTTCGCCCAGTGAAGTTTCGGTTGTAAGAAGACAGAATCGAGTTGGCTTCTCCCTTCTTTACATCCTGTCGATCCCATTGACCAATGCAGGGTCCACAGGCGTTGGCAAGGACAATGCCACCGAATTCCTCAAAGGTCTTGAGTTGGCCATCCCGCTCAATAGTGGCTCGAATCTGTTCAGAGCCAGGAGTCACAGTGAACGCAGCCTTGGCCTTGATGCCATGATCGAGGGCGTCACGGGCAATTGAAGCGGCACGCGACATATCTTCGTAGGAAGAGTTGGTGCAGGAACCAATGAGGCCGACCTTAAGCTCCTCTGGCCAGCCATTCTCCTTCACAGCTTGGCTGAACTTGGAGATAGGAGTACCCAGGTCAGGGGTGAAAGGGCCATTGATGTGAGGCTCAAGCTCAGAGAGGTTCAGCTCAATCAGTTGGTCGTATTCAGCTCCTTGGTCTGCGCGAAGCTCCGAAGCATAGGATCGGGCAAAATCGCCAATATCCTTGCGTTTCGTGGCTGCCAAATAGTCGTACATGCGGTCGTTGAAGGGGAAAACAGATGTCGTGGCGCCAATCTCGGCTATCGCAAGTATTAGTTTGAATCCTGAATCACGCTGCGTGGAATTGATACGCACCGCCCATGTTAGCTATGCTGGATTGACCGGTGGTGGAAACCGAATCTAAACCAGGTCCATGGTATTCGACAATAGCGCCAGTTCCACCTTTGACAGTCAGGATGTCGGCAACCTTGAGAATGATGTCTATGAGAAGTCGATGTAATCATTGGTCAGTAAGCAGTTCTGCAATAAAATCGTCCCGGTAAATAGAAAATAATGGTGACACCAGCGGCAATTCTGCTGCCAGTATGATGACCTTACCCTTTGGAGTCGTCCAGCCAGATAATTGGCCTGTGAGTTTAACGCCGATGACCTTAGGAGCCTTCAACTCCCACGGCAAGTTTGCCATGACATCAACAGCGTCAGCGCCACCCACACCGATTGCGCACATGCCGAGACCACCAGCATTGGGAGTGTGTGAGTCTGT
This sequence comes from Claviceps digitariae, assembly GCA_018360205.1. Classification (NCBI taxonomy): domain Eukaryota; kingdom Fungi; phylum Ascomycota; class Sordariomycetes; order Hypocreales; family Clavicipitaceae; genus Claviceps; species Claviceps digitariae. The sequence goes on from SRPT01000007.1 coordinate 81,611, forward strand.
TCCGATAAGCAAACCACCGGGGAAGGCATAGTTTTCCAGAATAATCTGGTGAATGATACCGGATCCTGGGCGCCAGAAGCCAATGTTGTATTTCGCGCAAGCAGTTGAGAGGAAATCATAGACTTCTTTGTTGATGCTAATGGCGCGAGCAAGGTCCTTCTCGCCGCCCACCTGGGCTTCAATCAAATGATCGCAGTGAACGGTCGTGGGGTTGGCCACTTGATCCATGCCAGCGGACATGAACTGTAGAATAGCCATCTGCGCAGTGGCGTCCTGGCAAGCAACACGGTCCGGTCGCAGTTTGAGATACGACTTGCCACGTTCAATGTCTTGACCATGAGGGTCGTCCAAATGCGAATACAAGATCTTTTCGGCATAAGTAAGGGGTCGATTAAGTCGGCTGCGAACAATGGCCAAGTTCTCGGACATCTTTTTGTAGTTGATGAAGTTGTTGTCTTCCCAAATGTTCTGGCGAACCTATATTTTTAAAGGGACAATTGTCAGCTGAGGGCTTGCCCATCTTATTGAGTATCACGTTCCAAGCCAGCATGGGACGCGAGCATTTGACTTCAAAGTCCGACATGGACCTGACGCAGAGCTGATCGTCTGGAGGCCCATAGGACTATGGAAGAAGCACAAGCGCACCTTTCTATCGAGGGCAGAATTAGTAACCGTCGCGAGGTTGCGGGCACTGCAAGCAGCGCCACGCATGACGCGGCTCCGAGCAGCATTGCCCAGAACCTGCCTGGATGCAAGCATTGTGAACGAAGTGCTAATTGAGCGAGAGGAGGATATTCTGCTCTTTGTGGTAGAGGACTTGGCAAAGCCAAAAGGTCTGTCGAGATTCAGAAGCCAGTTCTTGACGAGAAAGACAGCGTAGGTCTGATACAAAAAGGAAAAAAAGCAGGAAAAGGAAGATTCGGCCACGAAGGTGGAGAGAGGTGTTTTTGGTCGGGACAGAAACCAAGACCACAAGCATATGTTGCCGAGCACGAGCAGGATAAATATGGAGATCCACCGGCTGGATTCGAATAAGAATGGGCCATTATTGTGGAGATCTCTGATCTTCAGCCAGTCAGAAGCCCGTTGAAAATAATCTACATCGTCTCTCTCCGTCACAGGCATGGACCGCCGGACCGCCTTTCCAACTCCGAGGCCCCGCGATACACAGCAAACGAGCCTGCTGGCTTTTTTTTTTTGAACAAAAAAAAAAAAAACTTATAAATAATCAATGAATAAGCGCTGATGAAGAACCTGTGCTGGGATAGCGGTCGGAGAATGTATTTTCTCGCATAGTAGCCATTTTTATTTTCAATTTAAGTCGCCTACATGTCACGCGTGCCTTATCATGGAATTGTCACTTAATGTGTAGAGACTGCAAAGTTGATAGTTCATGGGCACTAAGGGAGGGCAGGCTTGCGGTTGACCTCGTTCTCCGAGAGGATATTCGGCTGCGATCGGCTCCTGCGAGCTCGAAGTTGAAAACCCGAGGGTCGGTCGGCGAGGAGGGGGTAGATAACATGAGGGTTGGTCAACTAGCTCACCTGAGAGTTGCTCCACTAAAAATAAGCTATCTGTACCAATCACATTCGTCGCGCGCCATCGCGCGCCACAATCCACGCGTGCGCGCCACAATCTGCACGCTCACATGTATAATGCATTTTATTAGATATAAAATCGAAAAAAATAGATATAAATTAGCAGAAAAAGCGGTTAGGGTTAGGGTTAGTTAGGGTTGGTTTTAGTTAGGATTAGGGTTAGGGCTAGGGTTAGGGTTAGGGTTAGGATTAGGGTTCTGTGATATATTCTACTGTATTAGCAACTCTCAGGTTAGCTGTTTTTAGTGGAGCAACTCTCAGGTGAACTAGAGGACCAACCCTCATGTTATCTGTAGCCTCGTCGGCGAGCGCCCACCTCAAAGCTACTCCACTACGAAGCACCAATCATGTAGGAGCGTGGATCCGCGCCGCAGGCACCCCATACATCGCGTGCTTGTGGTGCGTGCTTCGACGAGCTACTTTATATCACGTGATGATAAGCTGATTACAAGCTTCCCCTTTGCTTGCTTGGTTCGGACTCCGGAGTAGCCAGATTCCCTTTCCACGTCAAGGTTAGGCTCCATAATCCTAGATTGCGACTTGAGTGGGAAGCCAGACACTTCTGCGATGCAATTTTGCAAGGCATGGCTGGACATTGAGCGAGCATCGTTGTTGATCTATATTCTTCTGATATAATCTCTATTGAATCACAGTCTCTCGTCTCACCTACCCGATTTTGACAAACCCGGTTCTCTCATCTACATCTCGCTATCGACTAGCTTGGGACGCCTGACAGTCGAAGCAATGCCCAATATTCGGGGGTTGAACGCCGTGCGAGCTCGTTCTTACGCATTTCGACTTCCGTTATTTACGCGATCTATCATAGTTGTGATACTGGTGTTCTGGATTCTAAGTTTCCCCTCTTTGTGGGATCTACGACAATGGGGCTCCTTGATCCCGGATAAGATTACGTTTGCGACAGGTGAACTCCTCGTTCCGTTATAATTGGATCCTACTGGTATATATACTTACATTAGATAGGATATCGCTTGTCAACATTTCCTCTGGTGCATCTGAACCTGATTCATGCGATTCTCAATCTAGTTGCCTTGACTCCTCTCATGGAAAGGTTTGAGAACGAATACGGAACGCTGACTAGCTTAGCCTTGTTTTTTGGGCGTAAGAACTCCTTACTATCATACCGACTTGGAATGCTGGTCTAACAAAAGTAGCACTGACGACCGTTCCTGCTCTTTTGTATGTTGCGATTGAGCGAGGAGTTTTGCGAGGAAATAGGAGTGTCATGGGAGCCAGGTACGGGCGGTTTCGCGACGATACCCATAGTTCTTACAAAAAGCAAAAGCTGACGATACGGTTCACAGTATATGGGTCTTCCTGCTTCTGGGTATGGAAGCGATACGGACTTATAGATCAAACCCACACATCACCATTGGAACATACCACATTCCAACATGGACAACCCCGTTGTTTATGATGTTTGTGATTGCGGTTCTGATACCAAGCACGAGTCTGTTGGGTCATCTTTGTGGGGTGGCGGTCGGTTATGTCTGTATGTCAACCCTGGCTATCATTCATGATGAATTCCGCTAATTACATTTCTGCAGGTGGCTTGGGCTACCTCAAATTCATTGCGCCTCCCGAATGGGCGTTGAGATGGATCGAAAATCGACTCAACTTGTTAGCAGTGCTTCCTCATTACGTCAGCATTGATCAAAAGACTTATGGCCGATTCGGGGTTTTGCCAACGACAACACGCACAGGAAACAGTGCGGCTACCGAGTTGGTTGGCAGCACACAACGCCTTGGGCCCTGAGGATGTGTATGCTACTATTGCGAGCTTGAGTGTGGCGGGTTGTTGGGTAGCTTTCTTTTGTTCTTTTTTTTTTTCCTCGTTGATTTCGTACAATTCGACCTCGAGTAGGCGCATCGATGTTCGATTCATGCGGGAATTTTTGCATGGCCTCGGAGTTCACGAAGATTATCTAGTTCTGCCCAGCATGATCTTCAATTAAACCCCGGGAATGAGCTGGCACTCTGTTCTCTTTGCAAGGACGTATCACTGTGGCAAACAACGCCGCAGACGTCCCAAAATCTACCAGGTTCTACATATCTACCATTTGAAGGTTGATTGAGTATTTGCGACGCTACCATGAATTCAACATGAGTCTTGTTAGGAAGCCGACTGGGCCAAAGGCCGATTGCGTGTGGCTGCGTCAAACAAAAGATGCATCCTCATGAGATTTTCCTCCAAGACCAGGTACAAGCGTTGGAGGGCAATGGTGGGTCCAGTGTGTCATCGCTGCAACACCCCGATAATTGCAAGGTCCAATCATTCGCGCGTGTGCAGCAGTAACCATTCGACCGGGGTACCTAGGTACCTAGGTAGGTAAGTAAGCTACAGGTAGGTACCTGAGAGACAAGACATTACGTTGACATCTCGTGTCTTGTGCTTGTGCCGCTTCAATAAGCGTTGCTCCCAACTCAACTTCGTCACACAGCACCGCCGAGATGTCAAGAATATTGTGTAGGTACATGATTCATGGAAATCACAATTTCCTTCTGTCCCAGACCTTAATCATGAAACTGCATTTACTAAGTTGAAGGACCCGTTCTCTGTTTTAGCATCGGCGCTCTCCTTGCGCCGTGACCCGCGGATGCTCAAACTACCTCCATATCTCTCATTTCTGTGCGTTCTGATCGGTCTCGCTTGGCTCGTACTCTTGCCGCTCGATCGTTATTCCCGCAAGACCTACATCTCCGAAAATGCGTTACTTCCTGGTCAGGTCCACACATATTTTGGTGGTAGCGAGCACAATATCCTCCGAGCACACAGGCGCGAACTAGATGCAATCGTCAACAAGAGCAATCACGAGTGAGTGTGCTGAGAGATCCTTTTTGTCTTTTGCAACGACCCGAAACCTAACTGGTCCAGGATCAACGATCATCTTGATGGCGTGCTCAGCGCCATAGGGATTAAGACCGGCCGACAAAACTACACGTATCGGTCTGCTGGCGAGACCTACGAGGGCGAAAACTTGTATGGAATATTGCAAGCTCCTCGGGGTGATGCCACAGAGGCAATTGTTCTGGTAGCGGCGTGGGAAAACATTGATGGCCATTTGAATCGAAATGGTGTCGCGCTGGCGTTGACATTGATGCGATATTTCAAGCGTATGTACTGGCTTTGTCACAAACTAGTTCACGCTTGCTGGTCTAGAGTACTGACAGAATTTGCAGGATGGTCTTTGTGGTCCAAGGATATCATCATTCTCGTACCACCAAATAGCCGCACCGGCACCCAAGCCTGGGTGGACGCATACCACGATGCGCATGATAACCACAAAGTCGCTTCCTTACCTCTCAAATCCGGCGCTCTGCAAGTTGCCATTGCTATCGACTATCCTTCTGATCACCATTTTGACGGTATCCACATTATTTACGACGGAACTAACGGACAGTTGCCCAACTTGGACCTGATAAACTCCATTGTAAATGTGGCGGGCGGACAAATGGGCATGCGAACAACCATTCAACGCATGCACGACCACGACGACTCTTACCAAGACCGCCTGAAGACGATGTTCCGTGGTATGCTGATACAGGGGCTAGGCATTGGAACAGGGCCTCACAGCAGTTTCATACCTTACCATGTTGACGCGGTAACTCTTCTGCCATATGGTGAGGGTTGGCAGGATGAAATGGCCATGGGACGCGTCATTGAAGGGACTTTTAGAAGTCTGAACAACCTTCTGGAGCACTTGCACCAGAGTTTCTTCTTCTATCTATTGATGCAAAGAGATCGCTTCGTCAGCATAGGTACCTATCTTCCAAGCGCGATGCTGTTGGCCGCCAACTTCACTATAATGGCTATTTCTTTATGGGTAAAGAGCGGACAGTCTGCTCCGCCAGCTCCGCAAGCTCCAGAGGAAAAACCAAAGAGCTCCCAACCAGGCAAAGAAGACGTTACACAAAGAGAAGGTGTAGTCTGCCCGCCAACAGCTCAAGTAGGGGAGCGAAACCTTTTCCTCCCTCTGGGAATTGTGGCAGGTTGTCACGCTGCGTCAATTGTGCCGCTATTTGTTTTGAATGGATTAGATCACCCCGTGAGTGGGCTTCTTGTTGCTTCTTGTTATCTCGCCCTCATAGAAAAGGAAGATACACCTTTTTTGGAGGCTGATATATCCTCGGAACCCTCTTACTGACACTTTTTGAATTACAGCTACTTCCAGCCGCTTTTGCCCTCTTTTGTCTTTGCTCGGCAAGCTTACCTCCCATAATCGCCCATGTCATTGCAAGATTTTTTACAACAAACTTACAGCATTTTCAGTTGACCAAGTCGTTTTCCCTGCTCGTCCTCGGCTTGGCGCTGGCCACATTGGCTACACTGAATTTCTCTCTCGCATTTCTGGTAGGAATCATCGCCAGCCCTTTGGCATTTGTGCAACCATGTAAAACCAAGTTTTCCAAGCTCATTCTTGCTGGCTCACTGTGTGCGATTGCACCACCGGTTGTTATTTACTCGTTGGCTTGGCTTTCTGAAATCCCCATTTCAGAGCTGTTGCGAGAAGCTAGTTTCGGGTGGAATGTTTGGGCCATGTACACTCCCATCGTTGTGTGGTGCATATGGTGGCCAGCTTGGCTAGCTACTATGATTAATGTTTTTGGCTCAAATTAGCATTTGTTTTAGTGAACAAGAAATATAGATGCCTGATTTCTCTGCTTCAGAAGATTCTGGATTGCAAAAAAGATGACGTTGCTATAGATAATGTACAGGATGATATTGATGAGTCTCTTCGCGTCCTTCGGCCAGCCCCGTTGCCATGGCCCAAAACTCAAAATATCAGGCCGGAAGCGGTGTTGGTCATACCGTTCTGGGGCCGGGCGAGAATGCATGACTGCAACCTGCACATGGCAAACCAATTAATCTCAAGCGTCATGAGTCCCGTCGAATGCTTGTACAACCCTTTAAGCTGCCCAGACGTCTTTGCCAGCAGATTCAATCCAATGACCGAGCTGATTGACGTTGGAATCCCATTCGAGAAGGCGTTGGCGCATGCTGTTGATTTGGTTCATGTCCAGCACTTTGGGTTGAACCCAGGTAACGTAGGCAACTTGATCAACTTGGTCAATCATGCCCCGAAGTAAGCCCAAGCTGAGAGCTTTCATGAACAAATGTTCAATCTCGTTCTGCTGCACCTTCGTTTCTTGCGCAATGGTTGCAAAAGTCATAGCTCGATCGTGTGGGGGTCGCCGGAATACGGCCTCAGTGAGAGCGGCGAGATATATTTTCTGTCGTAGGTGTGCCGAGTGCTCGTTCAATAATTTGTTCGATGAGATATTGTTTGACAGGAGATCGTAAGCGGTAAGGTCGCCTCGATTGAATGCAAACAACAAATTCCGAAGCCAGGCATCATCTTCGCTTTGTGCAAGAGCATCCAATATCGGATGAAGTAAGAGCTCTCCAAAGTTATAAATGCTACTTGAGACCAGAGCGGCCACACTCAAATAATAAGCTCGTCTATGGCGCTCTTCATCTGAAAGAGATGATAAGTCGATACAGGCAAGATAGAGGAGTGAGGTTCGATAGTAGTTTGCAAAGTCCATCTTTCGCTATGGCCGAGGTTATTATGAAGACTGCACAATGCGCAATACGGGCAGGAAGGAGACATGCCTGGTAGTAGCTCGCGTTGGCATCATAAAACGCTGCATGGACGACCGCTTCAACCGAATCGAAAGAGTCGAGGATCTTCTCCGCTGTGTCGAGATCTCTTCTCGCGTCATCCAGGTCGTTCAAACTTAATTTGACACGAGATACGGCCACAGATGCAAATACAAAGGCATCCTGAGAATGGTTTTTGTCGACCTTCTTCATGACAGAGGATAAGAACGACAACCGTTCTTGATCATCTGTTCGAGCTTGTGAGCACGACTGTCCAAATGGTTCTCCCCATCGCGAAACAGCACGAGTTACCTAATACCTTTGCATTGTGTAGCAGCTTTGAGGGCGAGCTCCACGAGCTTTAGTTGGTTAATCTTGTCGGCAAACTTCAGAATAAAAGTCTTGTAGAACGCCAGACGTTGTGGTGCACTTTTCGGGTCGCTGAAGAATAGAACGAGAGCTTCCGTTAGCTGATGCCAAAGCTTGCGCTCCCAGTATGTTTCAAAGTCCAGGATTAAAGGCTGCAGTTCTTCAGCTGTTCTATCCCTCTGCTCGAGAAGGAAGTCAGTAATCGATTCCGTAGCCATGATGGCGAAATGAGGTGATGAAATAGAAGCCCCGGACTAAGTTTTCAATTTGATTGTGAGTAATATGGTGATCAAGAAGAGAGCCTTGGAGCTTTCAAATCGTATCCGCCTATCTTGCTGAAGCGCTTTTGCTATAGGTGTGGATAAATCTGGTTGAACATGGGCTTGACTTGATGATGGATGACCGTTCGTCTACGGAGCTTATTGACGCGGCTCCCGCAGCCTGCGGCGCCCACCCATGCCAACGTGCACAGACCAACACGCTTGAGTACTACTAGTACACGTGATAGATCATGTGATACGAGCTCGCGATTGTCATGACTGCTAGCCTCCCTCATGAGCTACGGCCAAGAAGCATTGTGGGAGCCGTATGACCGCGTGGCCGTCGGAGGATACCACAACCTTCTATCCTCGAACCAAGACTCTAAAACGATGTATACCACCTTAAACTCGATGCGGACGGCGCGCAGAGCCGTACATAACGCCATTGACAAACGATGGCTATCCGACGTTTCCATTACCAGAACTGGCAAGCCCATTCTTCGGGTTGAAGGTGGAAGGTGAGTCAATGTATTGCAGTCAGTCAGGAATCGCATTGTGCTAATAGAGTGATTGATCAGGTCGTCGCTTGGAGGTACTTGATCTGTTGGGCCTTTGTCGACATGTAATGCTCTAGTGTCGAATGCTTACAATTGCTTCAGGCCACACAGCGACAGTCTTTGGCGCAACCGGGCAACTGGGTCGATACATTGTCAATCGACTAGGTATGTGCAGTACTTCTTCCATGTATAGAAGTATTCGCTCACTTTTGCACAGCTCGTCAGGGATGCACAGTGGTTGTTCCGTTTCGTGAAGAAATGGCCAAGCGACATTTGAGAGTGACAGGTGATCTCGGCCGCATTGTGTTTATCGTACGTGGTGACCCCGTTGGTCCCGCTAGACTACCCTTTTGCCTTATACTCATTTACGGTTTTGCCCATGCTTACCTCGAGTAGGAGTATGATCTTCACAACACACCCTCCATCGAAGCCAGCGTTAGGCACTCCGACGTCGTGTACAACTTGATCGGTCGTGATTACCCAACAAAGTGTGTCCCTTTGTCACCCTGACAACATTCTCGGCGGCTGAAAATTGTTAGGAACTTTTCGCTAGAGGATGTTCATGTGGCGGGCACTGAGCGAATAATCGAAGCGGTTGCAAAATACGACGTGGATCGATATATACATGTTTCTTCCCACAGCGCTAATCCGCATTCTACATCCGAATTTTACGCTACAAAGGTTCGTCCTTGAATTCCAGGTCCTTTGTCTTATGAATCCTCTGACAGTGCAAAGGGGCGGGGCGAGCAAGTTGCGAGATCTATATTCCCCGAAACTACTATTGTTAGGCCGGCGCCCATCTTCGGGTTTGAAGATAATTTACTGCTGAAGCTAGCATCTGTGCTTAACCTTTTCACGGCCAACAATATGCAGGAAAGGTTCTCACCTGTTCATGTAAGTAAGAGCTGCATCCGCATCCTCCCAGTTACAAATGAATACTAAGGAGTTTTTTGTTCCTCTAGTCAATCGACGTAGGCGCTGCCTTGGAAAAAATGCTGTATGATGAATCAACTGCCGGTCAGACGTTTGAGCTCTACGGACCTCGAGAATACAGCATGAGCGAGATCGCCGCTCTGGTAGACAAGGAAACTTACAAGACAAGGCGCCATATCAATGTGCCGAAAGCCATCCTGAAGCCTATCGCTGGCATTTTAAACAAGGCTCTTTGGTGGCATACTTTATCTGCTGACGAAGTTGAGCGGGAGTTCTTGGACCAGACCATTGACCCAACAGCGAAGACATTCAAAGATCTTGGCATGGAGCCTGGCGACATTGCAAACTTTACATATCACTACTTGGTATGGGATTCCTTGTCCCGAATGTCTCACGGTGTCGTCTAACTTTTTCTTCTAGCAAGGTTTTAGAAGCCAGCACTACTTTGACCTCCCTCCAGCGACAGAAAAGGAGAAGCGGGAGGACAAGAAGTACATACATGTGCTGGACGAGTTGTGAGCAACGGCATGGGTAGCGGGCTGGCCACAAGAGAGGGGCGAAGAATTGGTTTCTCAACAAAGACACAGCAGGGCCATGATGGTTACATTTCTAGTTGCTGATGGAAGCTCAGCGGAGGTATGCAAATTTCAGCCGCCGCTCATTCGATAGGCAAAATTCATGTACACAAGACAACCCAAACCGACTGTAGATGATGTGACACATGTATCATACATCTCATAGATCTCTTTATTTTGTTCTTCCAAACTTTGCACGCCGTACCATTAAAAGGGCTTGTTTGCGTTGACGGGAAATTTTCGGCAATTAAAAGGTGTAGTGGGCTCCGCTTTACGCGAAAACACCACATGCGGTTGACAGTCGCCGCAAGCGCCTATTAGTGAGCTACCTAGTGAGAAAGACGTCTGTCTACCTGCAAACTGACCGGCAAAAAAACATTGGCACCATCACACAGCCTATTATATTTGTACGCTACTTGTCTTCCTACGCGCCCTCGCAAAACGCTTGGACTGGCACGCATAGGTCCTCGGGTTTCAATCGCGGGCCAAAGGAGAAGCAAATTCCATCGCCGTCACCATAATCCTCTGTTAATCCAGGTGCTGGTTCCACGGCTGCTATCCTCTCACGATGGCCAATGACGACGAGCCATTGTGAGTCTTGTAAACCCTTGCTCAACGAATAGTGTTCTGTCTGGCATCGAGTGGACATACTTACTTCGTCTTGCCAGAGTGCTCTCTGCCAATGCACTTGCGGCATTGGCCGAATTCCATGCGGAACGGGATGCACATGAATCCAAATTCAACGAGTTAAAAGCTCAAGCGGAACAGGATGCGCAATTCTCCATGGAAGCTTTCGCGGAAGATTGGAATAAATCTCAATTCTGGGTACGCTCCGACCCCGCTTCACACCTTTGTCAACGCCTGCCTTGAGATGGATGAGAAGGCTCAGCGGAAGTATTGGTGACTCTCCAGTTGCCTTGACTCCCATCTTCTGTCCTTCGTGCCCCATCTTTGTTGCGAAACTGACGTCTTATGGTGAACCAAACCAATAGTATTCGGACGAGACTGCTGAGCTACTAGCTGATCAGTTGCTGAGCGGCGCTTCTGGCACTTCCACCATTGGTGTGATTTCAACGCCCAGTGTGTTTGTGGCACTGAAAAATAAATTGGTAAGTAACTTCCCATGCTGCGCGGCTTGAGCCAAGCCTGGTTTGCAGACTAGAGTTGGCTCACTAGTGACCTCGATCGCCACCTCGAGGTGGCTGTGGGAGAGAAAATTACTAGCGAGGCCTGCCCCTCAACGAACGACCAAGAGTCGTCCTTCTAGAACATGACGATCGGTTCGCCGTCTTTCCAGAATTCGTCTTCTATGACTATCAGCAACCTTTCAAGCTTCCAGGTAAGGAACTGGCTTCATCACGTCCACAGTCGTTTGTCTTGCTCTTCACGGCTTGCCCTTTTGAGCAGGCCACACCTGATTCGGTTCTCTCATTCCACGTGCACCTATGTTGACAGATCAACCAGAGAACATGAAGGGGACCTTGGACAGCGTCGTGTGTGATCCGCCCTTCCTCAACGAGGATTGCCAGACTAAAGGTATGTCAACAGGGACATTGTTCTTCCTCATCTGTCCTTGACCTTTTCTGGAAATGACAGGAGCCTTTGATATTCTAACCATGTTCGTTCTGCTCCCCAGCCGCGCTCACAGTACGTTGGTTGTTGAAGAGTGGCGATTCCAGTTCCGCCTTGCCAAAAGTCATTGTTTGCACAGGTGAGCGAATGGAACATGTGGTGACTAAACTTTATCGCTCCTTGAGGGTTCGGACAACAAACTATGAGCCCAAGCATGCCAGGGGACTTAGCAATGAGTTTTATTGCTATGCAAACTTTGACTGCGCAGCGTGGACATGGAAGTCCTAGTTAACTTCGTCGACGAATATATCAAAGCAGCGTGAATTTTCTTGTGCTGCTTTTGGTACAAGTGCCAGTCATCGAATGTTGACAAATAGAGCTTCGCGCCGATTGCGTATCGAACGGCATTTATTTTTCGTTGTAGACAAGCTCGATGTACTTTAGCTCCAGACTTCAAAACAAAAGTTCTTCGTTTGAAAAAAAGAGGAGGAAAAGATAAGAATATCTACGAGAGCCTCGGTCAGGTCAAGCGTGGGTCAGAACCTGTTATCGTTGCAATCCGGCTGGCAAATGCTTTAAGCTAAAGAGCGGATAATGTAAAATAACAGGTAGGCTTGTGCACCGAGAACTTCTGAAATGGTGGCTAATTCCACTTTGTGATCGTTGAATTTGAACCACTATATTGATCGACCATGTCAGATGACAGTGGTTCAAGATGGGTAGCGAAATGCGCGCGAAAAAAAAAATAGCTCACCTGGTCGCCAACGCGACAATACGAAACGTAATGGCCGGTCTCTATTTCTCCAACATGGACAATGACGCTCAGCAGATCATACATGCAAGATCTTTCCAGCTCTAGGCTCTCTCGACTATCTCGACTGCGGACTCTATTCGTGTAAGGCAGCATATTCAGCTGCAAAGGAAATTGGACCGTGTGGTCAATCTTCGATGCGGCGCGATCATGCCTGCCTTGCTTGTACTCAAATCGCTGAAGAAAGAATAGTTAGTTATTAATCCGGTCAACGGATAGGCATATTCCTTACTTTGAGTTGGACTGATAGGACGTTGGGCAACCGTTTAATACTCGTATATCGTTTAGCTTGCTGTGTGGAAGAGCAATTATGACAGCGGTACTCGCATTTATCAAATTTGACATATTCTTCATTCAAGCAGTCGCTCAAGGTAAGATCTGGAGTCTTCTGGCCTATTTTTTTCGACCTTCTTTGCATCAGGGTATCCAGGCCAAGACTAAGATCGAGGAAAGACTGTACCGTATTAGTGGTGCCTTTGCAATTTTGACATGTGGTCGTTGTTTGCATCTTTCCATAGAAGGTTTGATGAATAATACAGTTGCAGCTGTGCTCAGAACCTATCTCTGGCTTTTTCCCATCCCCATTACGCTCGTGTAGATCTTCAGCCAAAAATTGAAAGAACTCGTGTGCATCTTGTTCCTTCGTGGTAACAAGATTTTCGAATGCCTTCTTCTCCGAGATCCAAAATCCCGATAGGATATTTGCCGCCGTATAACCATTGGTGTTTTCCAACGCATAAAAATCCTGAAACATGTCGTCCATAGCACAGCTTAAGCAGTGAGGCACAGCACAGTCATTGCTTTGGTGTCCATCACTGAGATAGAAATTGCGTAGGAGAGGATTGTGCAGAAAACTCTGAAGGACAACGTTCTGGTAGCAAGTTGCGCCGGCATTATATATGCCACGTAAACCATTTGCGCGGCAAGATGCAGTTGTTGTGTTAGAGCTAATGTAGCGCGGATCGTCTTTGATCGAATCTGTGAAAAGCTCGTCATGTTTTCGTTTACGTCCTTCCCAAGTCATGCACGTTACTACTGGCTTCATACGAGCTCATCACCACCTGACATGGCATAAATCTTACCGGAAAATGACCCAGTACCTATCTTGCGAACACGAAGTTCTTCCAATGTTGGGTCCCAGACTAAGTCGTCACATATCTGACAATATAAAGATCCACTCCGAGAGTCAACATCTAGCGGCAAGTCAGTACCCAAAATTTCGGCCTGAATTACCCCACACTTTGTGACAGTAAACATACAGAAACGATGTGATTTCTTGGTTCCATGTTTAAGGCGGTCTTCCTCAGTGACGGTAGTAGGGCATTGCAAGCAGAGGTAGTTTGACGTGAGAGATATAATGGGACGTCCTTCCGGATTCGTCGATGTTTGTGGTACGATGGGTGTGGAATCGAATATGCCTCTTAAAATCATTTTATAGTGTGCAATCGAGCTATTCATAACATCCTGCCCTTGAGACAGTAAAAGCTGGACATGTTCTACACGATCAATGTCAGACAATATTCCATTGGCAGCATTCACGAATTGTCCTTACCACAACCAAACATAGGAGTACCTGGCGCAGGTGACTTGACCTTCGCATTCTTGGGGGATGCAGGCGTTGTTGGGCGGGTAGACATTGTGAATATAGACACTCGATTAATTGAGACGGGAGGCAATAATAGTGCCGTCTTGTCACTCCAGCTTGAAGTCTGGAGGCTGAAACTGTGAGCAGGGATGTGCACAGCGTCGCGATTCAAACTTCGGTGTCATGAGCCAGCGGCGATCTAATTGAGCTCGACTGATCTTGTAGCACCACTTGCTGAATGCGACGTTTTGTCTAAACCGATGAGAAGGCTACAAGCTCGGGTCCGGGAGAAAACGTACGCCGAGCAGGGATGAAGTCCGAGCTTGCAAGGGTGTTTGGCCGAAAATAATTTGTACACATGCAGAACGGTAGTTGTGCATGTGCAAACACAAGGATGCTATAAATACCAGTACGTAAACATGCAGCGACGGATTACAGCATACAGCAGGCTAAACCTAACTTAGAAGAGAAACCCACCCACTTTTTCTCCTCCATAGAATGACTTCTTTTAGACAGAAAATAACAAGTACCTTGTTATAACTTCTGCATAATATAATGTGATCATTTTATATAGTAAGCTAGCTTAAAAATATAAAATTCATAAAACTAATAAAGCCTCTTTAATAAAAATATATTAAAAGAGAAAAGCTTAATAGTTCTCTTCTAAGAAATAGTTTAAAAAGAAAATTTTTATACTATTAATAATAATTTAATTTTAGTTTAATTACTAAATTTAAAAGAAAATAATTTTTTAAAAAGCTTTTATAATAAGTTTTTACTTAGTAAAGTTATAAAGTAAAATTAAACTAATTAGTTAATTAATATTAATATATAACTAGTATATAATTTAAAAACTATAATAATTTATAATTATAATAAATTAACTATAGTTTATATTATATTTTAAAGACTAAAATTTAAGTTATAGTATAGTTTAATACTTAACTCTTTAGTATTGCCTTAATGCGTCGAAATCTACGCTTCAGTACGAGCTCAATTTAGTATCTAATAAATAATCATCCCTTAGAGTTAACACCTTCTATACTGCTTCTCTTTATTTGTCTACTAAAAACATCCACTGTTACGGTCCCAAAGGACCGCGTGTAAAAGGGAGGATCCGTTGATATGACATCTTTGACTCTACATCATATGTATATGAACACCTAACTGTGACTTGTGTATTCTTTACTCTTATGACCTTTATAACGCAGTGCGGATTCCGCTGATGCCTACGCTTGCGTGCTGTTTCCAGCACGTAACATCCACATTAAAATATTAATTAAAACTGCAGTATAAGTTATAGTTATTGTTTTTAATACTTAGAAACCTAGATGCAACTCTGTACTAACTTTGCTGTATAAGTACTGTTGTATATAGAGGAAACCCCGCGGCGCACTTTAGGAGTGTGCACTCCCCTTTTGACCCATTTGGTTACAACATGTGGGTCATGACCGAGGTGTAGCCTTTTAGGCCTTCGCAAGTTTGATTGCAGTTTAGTCACGTGCTGTCGCGTTTGGTCGCGGCGCGACAACGACGTGTCTCTCGCCACTGTCACGATCAACGACTTGTGCATCTTACACATTATTATACCATTTCAGAACTAAAGTCTTGAAGCCCGTGTCTGTTACTTTGTCATGGCATTACTGTAAGGTTTCATTGAAGCGTTTGATTGCCCGAATTCTGTTACTGATATGAGATCAGATCAGTCACGCCGGCGAAGCAGTCTCCAGGCAAAAGCCCTGCAGCCCAGCCTCGGTCTCGGGACTCTGACGTCCTCAACAAGCTTCATAAGCCTTTCAAATGTCCTGGCAGTGCTTCGAGACCCATTACGTCAGAACGGAGCTCTCGAAAACGAAGAAAGGTCGACTATGCCGGTGCAGACGGCAGTAGCACTGACGATAAACCCTATTGCAATGACGACCGTTTGGCCCTGGCAACTCGCGATGTCAACCGATTTCCCATTTTCAAAGCCAAAGAGAAGGAAGCTGTTTTCAAAAAAGCTTTTTCAATACCTTTGAAGAACAAAGACAGCACGGCTTATAATCCTCACCGCCCACCTCCCACCCTGGGTCTGCGTCAGGGCGCCGTGGTTGCCCCTAGAGCATTGCATGATCCGAGTGGCGAATTTTCCATCGTCCTGTACGATCCAACAATTGTTGAAAATTCTTCTGCTCTGCTGGAAACTGAGGAAACGAGAGCTTCCGAGATGACTTCCGAATCAAAGCTTAATGCACCTCTCGTACACAAAAGTCTAGCCGAAATTTTAGGCATAAAGAAGAAGATAGATGGTGACCAGCCGAAGGTTCCAGTTGTTCTTGATCCGAAGCTTGCCAAAATACTACGGCCTCATCAAGTTGAAGGTGTCAAATTTATGTATCGTTGTGTGACAGGCATGATTGATCAGAAGGCGAATGGCTGTATTATGGCTGATGAGATGGGTCTCGGGAAAACGTTGCAATGCATCACGCTCATGTGGACTTTACTGAAACAGTCACCGGAAGCAGGGAAGCCAACAATACAGAAGGCAATTGTTGTTTGTCCGGCGAGCTTGGTGAAAAATTGGGCGAACGAGCTAGTCAAATGGCTTGGTGCCAATGCCATCACGCCGTTTGCCATAGACGGGAAAGCATCAAAAGAGGAACTGACTCGCCAACTCAGGCAGTGGGCGATCTCGTCTGGTCGTTCCATCACTAGGCCTGTCATCATTGTTTCCTACGAAACCCTGAGGCTGAACGTGGAGGAATTAAGGCATACAAAGATCGGGCTGCTATTCTGCGACGAGGGCCATCGACTGAAGAATGCAGATAGCAATACTTTCAATGCCCTTAACAGTCTCAATGTTTCTCGCAGAGTAATCTTGACGGGTACCCCAATCCAGAACGACCTGACGGAATATTTCTCGCTTACCAGCTTTGCTAACCCGGATCTCCTGGGTTCGCGATTAGAGTTCCGAAAGCGTTTCGAAATCCCAATTCTTCGCGGACGGGATGCCGATGCCTCTGAAGCCGATCGTCAACGTGGTGATGAGTGTACTGGGGAACTTCTCGGGATTGTTAATAAATTCCTTATTCGCAGGACAAACGACATTCTCTCAAAGTATTTGCCTGTAAAGTACGAACACGTCGTATTTTGCAACTTGGCTCCTTTCCAAGCCGATTTGTATAATTACTTCATCGTCAGTCCCGATATTCAAGCTCTGTTGCGAGGAAAGGGCAGCCAGCCGTTAAAAGCTATCAACATCCTGAAAAAGCTTTGCAATCATCCAGACTTGCTTAACCTTGCTGAGGATTTGCCAGGCTCAGACGCGTGCCTCCCCATGGGGTACGTGCCAAAGGAATCTCGAGGTCGGGATCGAGATGTCAAGCCAGAATATTCCGGGAAAATGTTGGTACTGGATCGAATGCTTGCACGTATTCGACAAGATACAAACGATAAAATTGTTCTCATAAGCAATTATACATCGACTTTGGATCTCTTTGAGCGATTGTGCCGATCACGGCAATACGGCTCTTTGCGGCTTGACGGAACCATGAATGTGAACAAGCGTCAGAAGCTTGTGGATCGGTTTAACGATCCAGAAGGAGAAGAATTTGTGTTTTTACTTAGCAGCAAGGCAGGTGGTTGTGGAATAAACCTGATCGGAGCAAACCGCCTTGTGCTGTTTGATCCGGATTGGAACCCAGCCGCCGACCAGCAAGCATTAGCACGGGTTTGGCGAGATGGACAAAAAAAGGATTGCTTTGTATACCGATTCATTGCAACCGGCACTATCGAGGAGAAGATTTTTCAGCGTCAATCTCACAAACAAAGTCTGTCATCATGTGTTGTTGATTCGGCAGAAGATGTGGAGAGACATTTCTCATTAGACAGCCTCCGCGAACTGTTTCAATACCGACCAAATACGACAAGCGATACTCACGACACGTTTAAATGCAAGAGGTGCAAACCAGATGGTCAACAGTGGATTAAAGCTCCAGCAATCTTATACGGCGACACAAGTACATGGAATCACTTTATTAACAAAGCTTTGCCAAGCATTCAAGATTTGCTCTTAAGACAAGAATGCACTCTGGATGAAGTATCAGCGGTCTTTCAATATATATCGCACTGAGCGGGTCTAATTATAGATGAGGCATGATACACTTTGAATTTCTTAACTTTTACTAAAGTAAAAATGTTGTTGTTTAGAGAATGTTTTTAAAACGTTGTTATGATATAATTAGTGTTATTCTTAGTAATAAACATGGCAATATTTTTTTAGGTACATATAAGTTATTAGCCTATATTCTAGAAAGAGCGCGATAGGGAGCTATACTAATTCTTTAGTAATTTATAGCTAGAGCTAAAAAAAGAGAAAGATCTTCACATTAATTATAAAGCATAAGGGTAAAAGATTAAAGTACTTTATCTTTAGACTTATTCTTAAAGCTTATTAAAGTCTCATTTAAGACTGTAGCTTTTAAGTAGGTCTTTATATAAGCTAGATAAGAAAAGTAACTTTAACTATATTATATATAACTAAGCACTTATTTATAATCTTATTATATTTCTTTATAACTGTTACGGTTCACAGGATCCTGCCTATAAATAGCAGGATTCCTAGCACTTCTTATCATTATTACATAGCAGAATAGGTTGCGGGATTCTTCCCTATAAAGAAAGAATCCTATACCTAAATAAAAGAAAATAACTTTAACCTTATATATACTTAACTACCTAACTATAACTTTTATATTCTTTACTTTATAACCTTATAATATTCTATATATATTATATAAAACCTAATAACTTATATATAGTATTTAGTATATAATAAGTAGTAGTAATTACTATTTCTTTTATATACTTATACTACTTTATAAAAAATAATAATATTTATAATAATAACTAAAAAAAATTAATAACTTTAGCTTATTAAATTAAATTTTTTTATTAGTAATATTATAAAAAACTAAATATATTAAGTATATTATTTCTAAACCTTTTATTAAAATTTTTTTAATTATAAAAGTAAAAAAAAAACTTTTTTTATTATTAAAAAATATTAATAATTTTTAAAATCTTATAAAATATTAATATATTAATAGTAAACTTTAACTTAATTTAAAACCTTTTTTAGTTAAAAAGCCTTTTTATTAAAACTTTATAAACTTTATTACTTTAAATACTAAATAAAAAATAATAAAAGCTATTATTTATAAAGTAAAACTTAAAAACCTTATTAAATATATAAAGCTTATTATTACTAAAGAATTAACTATATAAAAAGTTTTAATATAGTTTATAAAAAATAATAATAATATAAAAGTATTTAATATTCTTTTAAAGAATACTTTAATAAAAAAGAATTTAAATATAAAAAGCAAGAAATAATTAAAAACTCTAAACTATTTATCTCTTTTTATTATTAAAAATAATAAGTTTTTATAAAAAAGTAACTTTATTAATATAAATTTTTATTAAAAAGCTAGATTAAAGCTAAATATACCTCCTTAAGTTATTTATTTTATTTAAAAATTACTAAAAAATATATTATTAAATTTACTAAGAATTATACTAGCCTTTATAGAATCTAGCTAAAATAAGCTAATTTTAATTTATTATATAGCTAAAAAGTAAAGTTTTTAAGTAAAAAGGGTAGATTTTTATAAAAAATAATATAAAGTTAGTATATATAATAAATTTAAGTATATTCTTAAGAATATAAATATATATTAAGAAGTTATACTTAATAAAATTTAGTATAATAATACTAAGGAAATTAATAATATTATTAGCTATTTAAATATAATTATACTTAATATACCTTAACTAGTTAAATTATACTAACTTACTATAAATTTAAACTTTTTTTTTATAATAACTACTAATTAAACCTTTATAGTTAATACTTAATACCTAGCTATTTTCTTTAATAATTTAAATATTAAAGTATTTTTAATAAGGCTTATAGTATATACCTTTTAATATATAAAGATTAACTATAATAGTAAGGCCCTTACTACTAGCTATTATTATAATAATATATATAGCTTTTAGCACTATTAATTTTATAATAACTAATAGGTTTTATAGTAAATAGCTTTAATTATTAAATAAATTATATTATTTATAAAATAATAACTTAAAGAGAAATACTTTTATAACTCCTTAGCTATAGCTTAATTAATAGTATTTATAAAATAAAGTATAAACTTTTTTTAAAAAATTAAAAATATTAAGTATTTAAATTTAAAAACTAATTCTAAAGAAATTAATAATAAAGTAATTAAGTATAAAAAAAAAGCTACTATTTTTACTAATATAAACCTTTAAACTTAAGTAATTAAAGACTACTTTAGTTATATAGAATCTAGCTAATAAAAATAAATTATATACTAAATATAGTATTTTTTCTATAGTATAGCTTTTATTTAATATTAATAATATTTTAATAATAAAAAAAGGTTTATAATCTTTAGTAACTTTAACTTAGTATTTAAAGCTATTAAAAAGGAATTTAATATTAAAGTTTAAAATACTATAGTATAGCTAAATTAAGCTAAGTTTATTAAGAAAAATATATTATTTAAGGCATTTGTTAGAATTGCCCTTAACGGCACAACCTCGGTGGAACGGCATAACCTTAGGAAGGTCTGATTTATAGATGCTAATTA
The DNA here is from genome assembly GCA_018360205.1 of Claviceps digitariae. NCBI lineage: Eukaryota > Fungi > Ascomycota > Sordariomycetes > Hypocreales > Clavicipitaceae > Claviceps > Claviceps digitariae. The sequence continues at coordinate 102,147 of SRPT01000007.1, forward strand.
GGCGCATTGTGTAATTAGACTTACTAACCCTAACGCTAGTGGAAAACTCTATATATAACGCTACCTTCCTTAGTTTAGCTTTTTAGCTTTATTATTATTAACACTAATATATTGTATTTATAACTCTTTTTATACTAATGCTTTATTTATTCTTTTATAACCTTTCTAAGGTTATATTAATACTAATTAGTAGTTACTATTAACTATAGATTTATAAGGTATTTCCTAATAAAGAAAAGACAACTTCTATAGTATCTAAAACTACTATTTTTATGCTAAGAAAGGTAGCTCTATAATAATAAAAGTATAACTAGACTTTATTAGAGAGAATAGCTTTATATTTTAAATTTAAATACCTTTTTTATTTATTATAAAGAAAATAAACTAAGCTAGGCTAAACTACTAATAATAATATAGCTTTATTATAAATAAAAGACAAAATATAAGAAATAATTAAAAACTAAAGTCTAGGAGGGAAGAGAGCTCTATTAACTATTAGCTTAATCCACTTAATAAAGGATTTACTACTAAAAAGGCTATGCTTATTTAATAGTGCTATCTTACTAGAATAAAAAGGTATATTTAAGAACCCTAACTTAGCAATAGTATTAGTAGTTATACTAAATAACTATATAGCCTATATTATTTAATACTATAAAAAGTAAGGCTAAAGAGAAAAAAAACTCCTTAAGAACTTCTAAAATAATTTTTATAACTAAACTCTTAAATACTTTAAGAAAATTAAAATATATATTTAAAGTAGCCTAAGGAACCTTCTATAAAAACGTAGAATTCTACTTAATAAAGGTACTAGGGAGTTTATTATACTAAATCTTTATAAGCTTCTTAAGTATATTAAAGAGCAAATTATAATACTATTTCTAGCATTAAAAATTAAAATAATATTACCTAACTACCTATTACCCTACTATTTAACTTTACTAATAGTTAGCTAATTCTAAAGACCTTAAGGAAAACTATAATAAACCCCTAACCCTCCTTAGGGGTATAGTAATAAAAATATATTATTAAACCCTAACTAAAACCTTTACCCTACTTAGTAATAATAATACCCTTCCTTATATAATATAAGTGCACCTTATTATAATAACTAATATTTAAAGGACTTCTATAAACTCCCTAGAAAATAATACCTAGAATTCTTATACCCTAATAACCCTATACCCCTATAAAGCTCTTTTTATTAATAAAGTAAAACTATAAATAACTAAATCTATAGAATTCTTAGTAAGCTTAGTAAAATTTACACTAAAGAAGATAAGTACACTAATAAAATATATAACTTTATAACTCTAAAGGTTAATATCTTTATAGATAGATATAGAAGATATAATATCCTATAAAATATATAGAATAGAGCATTCCCTATAATATTATTAAAGAATGCTTTTATATACTATCTTAATAACTTAGCTAATAAAAACCTAATCTATAAAAAGCTTATTTAATAGATTAAAACTTACTTTAAGACTAAAAATAACTAATAATTTTATTAAATTAAGTAGAATAATATAATATTAAGAAAGGTTATTAGTAAGAACCTTAATAAGTCTAAGCTTTAATGCTTAAATATCCTTATTAATAGCCTTAAGAAAATCTACTATAGCCTCTTTAATTTTTTATTAGTAAATATATAACTATAGTAATAACTACTAACTACTATTAATAGTGTCCCTAAATACTATCTTACTATATTTAACTATATACCTACCTATAAAGGTATAGTTAGTAACTTAAGAAAATGCCTTTATATAAATAAGATAATTATATTATTATAATAAATAATAAAAGGACTACTAAAAGAGGAAGATAATAAAGCCCTCTTTATAAATAGGTGCTATAGATAGGCATAAGGCTTATATTTAAGGCTATATAACTATAGAAAACCCTAGTTTCCTTAAAAATACTTTATTTATAGTAAAAAAGGATATTAATTAACTAACTACTTTAAGATTAAATAATAAAAGGCTAAAGAGAAGTAATAAAAAAGCAATAAATATAGAAATATACCTATAAATAAGAAATTTATAGTATTTCTCTAAGCTTTTAAAGGTTCCCTTATTAATAATAATAATAAGAAGGAGTAGGAAAATATTAATAACTATATATAGAAAGTAGTAAATATATTCTTTACTTCTTAGGAAGATAAGTAATTTAACTAAGATAATAGCTAAATAATATATATTTAATTCTTTATAACTAAGCTTAAAAATTAGCCTTAGAGGGACTATCCTAATAGCCTATAACTCTTATAACTACTTAAAGACTAGGCATTTAAATATAGTTTAGTTAGTACTAACCTATATAATAAACCTAACCTTCCTACTCCCTAATGCTTTATCTCTAAAGAAAGATATTCTAAAGAGATTTTCTAAGGAATTCTTCCTAATATTAGTATAATAGGAATTTCTATAGCTAGATTAGTATAAGCAAAAGCCTTATTAAAGCTAATACTATATTTTAAAATTAAAGGCTTTAAATAATATAAAGTTAACTTTAAAGCTAGCTTAGCTACTTCTTTTAGTATTCTTTATCTCTTAATAATCTTTAGTACTATTAATTTCTATATTCTTAGCTTAGTAACTCTATTTTTATATTATATTATAGATATAAATAGTATAGGTATTAAGCTTAATAACCTTACTAATATACTTATTTAAGGGAATAAGAAAGTCCTAGTTATTAGAAAATAAAGATATCTATAGTAAACCTTATAAGCTAATAAGGCTATAGCTTTTTACCTCTTTAAAACTAAAATTTAATAACTTTATTATTAATTTAGCTATTTATTAATCTAAAGACTAGCTAAATTACTAGAGTAAGCTAGTAAGAATATAAACTATAAGCTTATTAGGAAACTTACTAATAAATACTACTAATACTAACTTAATAGTAAGGCTTCTAGAAGGTTTAAATTCTTATTAAAGAATAACCTTAACTTTAACTATAAAATTATTATTAATATTCTATAAATTAATAAATAACCTATTCTTTATATTATTAATACTACTATAGCTTTCTAAGCTACCTACTTCCTTAACTAAAGAAGGCAGAAAGTATATAATATATAGAATACTCTTAAAGAATGCTAAATTAATACCTATTTAAGCCCCTTAAATTAGATTACTAGTAATACTAAAAAGAACTTTACTTTTACTAAATTTAAGTATTTAGTATACCTCTTAGTAATTAATACTAATAAAGTCCTAGTAAAAGTATACTATAATATTAGCAAAATAGAGAGATATTACCTTCCCTTAAAATAAGTATATAATATTATTAAAAAGAAAGTTAGTAATATACTAACTACTAATTAATAGCTTTAAATAGCAGTAAAAGTAGTTAATAACTTAGTAGGCTTTAATAGCCTTATACTAATACTATTAGTCTTTAGTATATACCTTTATATAATAATAAAGTTATTACTAAGCCTATTAGTAGCTTAAAGGGCTATAATATTATAATAAGCTACTAAGAAAGCCTATAAATACCTTATAAAATACTAATTCTAGGAAGCTATAGGTATCTAGAATAAACTTAATACTACACTAGTCTACTAGCTTTTACTATAATCTAATATATATATATAGTAAAAGAAAGAAGGCTAGTATAGCCTTTATAAGCTCCTAGCTACTGTAAGGGAGACCTATACTATAAATATGCTTAATAGCCCTATTAACTTCTATAGCATTATTATTAAGCCCTATAAAACACCTATTAATAATACTTAAGCACTAAAGTTAGTAAATATTATTAAAAATAACCCTTTAGTTTTTTAACTAAAGAGCAAAGCTTTAATAGTAAAAATAACTATAGTAATTACTACTAAAGGTAAATTACTAGATTTTTACCTAAAGAGTAGAACTTTAATAGTAGGGCTAACTACCTTAAGGGCTATTAAAGCCCTAAGGAAATAAGGCTATCTAAAGAAGTATTTTATAGTAGCACTTACTATAAAGATATAAAGGGTTAACCTTAATTATAAAAATAGGGAGAAAAAAGAAGGAAAATAAAGAATAAAATAGAAAAGAGAAAATAGTTTAACTCTATTAAAAAGAGAGAAAGCTAAACTTAGTTCCTTTCTTAAAAATAATAATAAGGGTTTTAACCTAAATTATTAGTATTAAGGGATAGGACTAAAAAAAGGAGGATATCTAACTCCCTTAGGAAGAGAAAAAGGTAATATTATAGGAGAAGTAGAGATACTTAATATTAGTCCCTTTATTAAGAATAATAATAAGGGTTTTTACCTAAGTTATCTCTATTAATAAATAAAACTAAAAAGAGAAAGTAAATAGAAAAAGTATAAATTAAAGGTTAAAGCTAAGCTTAGCTCCCTAAAGGTAGATAATAAGGAGGGTTTTTACCTAAATTATTACTACTATAGTAAGAGACTAAGGAATAATAAGGGAAGGAAGGATATTAGCCCTAATAATAGGGATAATAATAAAGGTTTTTACTTAAATTATTACCTTTAAGAAAAAAGATTAAAAAAAGGAGGGGGTATAATTATAGGGAATAGTAATTCTATTTTTAAATAGCTTATACTAGGTAATTTTAATAGCTATTACTAGATTTATCCTAAGTATAAGTAAGGGATAACTAAACCTATAATATAAAGAGGGGTAAATAATAATAGTAAAATTAGCTAACCTAAGTAGAATAATAATAAGAGTTTTAACCTAATTTATTACTAATAAGAAATAGAACTAAAAAGAGGAGGAGAACTAATAATAGCTAGCCTAAACTATAATAAATATACTACTTATAATAATGTATTTTTAAAAGAAGGGTAGCTAAGATCTTATAAAATATAGAAGAAATAAGAAAAGAGCACCTATATAAGAGAAAGTATATTTTTATTAATAAAAAAGAAAGAAGACTTCTAGATTATAATTACCCTTAAAAAAGAAGGTAAAATTACTACTAAGGGTATGCCTTTTAAAGCCTTTAATAAGAAAGAAATTAATATATTGCTAGTAAAAGGTATATTTAAATTTATAGAGTTTAACCCTAAAAAACATAGAAATTAATGCCTCTTCTGCTTATAAATAGTCTAGGAAGTTAAAGGTAAGGGAACCTCTTTACTATATAAGAAATTATATTTTATAATTTAAGGCTATAGTAATTAAGAGAAGGAAATAATTCTTATATAGGTACCTATAATTTAATAGGCTAGCTAATAACTTATTATAGTGCTAGCCTTATTACTTATAAAAGAAAAGATTTTCCTTTAGCTAAGAGATATTACCTAAGTGTATATATAATTATAAATAAACCTTAGCTAGCTTATTATTATAAAGCTTTTATAATAAATTAAACACCTCTATCTAAAAAATATAATAATAAAGGTAATTAAGCCCTTATATAGCATTATAAAGGTAGGCACACACTAATAGGCAATATACTTTAATTACTATAAAGAGATATTAAAGATAGTAACCTTTAGCTATAACCTATACTTCCTAATTACCTTTAAAGATAATAATAACTTTAGGCTTATTAAAATGCAAATAAATAATACCCTTAGCCTTAGTAATATAAGGTTCTTTAAAAAAAAAAAAGAAGAGCTCTAGAGAGTAAGTTTTATAGCTAAACTAAAGTATATATTAAGTGTTAAAAACCCCCTTATCTTTAATAGCTATATCCTAATAAACTATAGTAATAATATAGTTAAGCTAAACTAAAAAGGCTAAAGCAAAAAGCTTATAATAGTAGAAATTAAGGATAAAATAACTATAAAAAACTAATATATTTAATAATAAGCTTTTAGAGTATATATCTTAAGTGTATACTAACTAAAGGTACTTTTTAACCTTTTTATAGCAGTATAATATTAAAACCCTAACTAAACTAATGTAAATAAGCTTAATAAGAGAATAAGTTAGTAAATTAAGAATTTTAACTAAGGGATTTGCTATATTTTACTTAACTTTTAATTAGTAGCATTATATATATTTATAGATAGGTCTTTTATAAATAATAAAAACTTAAGCTTTTAAATTAAATTTATAATTATCCTAGGTAATAAAGTAAAAAGTAGTATTAATATAGAATTTAAGCTTTAAGGGAATATTATTATATATAGCTTAATAAAGAGTAAGAGAGTTATAAGGAGTGCTC
>SRPT01000070.1:0-65150 GCA_018360205.1 Claviceps digitariae
AAAAAAGAAAGAAAGAAAAAAGAAACGTGGTATAACAGCTAACGACTTTCCTGTGTGGCTAGAATGAAATATGGTCAAAACACAGGACCTGTTGCCGGTATAAACCCCCCAGTTCCGGAGGTCACATCACCCACCGGAAGTCTATACGGCAATAGCGACCTTCTCGGCGGCAACGCTCCGCTGCCCGACGTCGATTCCGAAAGCGCCGTCGTTGAGAGACCCGAAAAGGTAGATGGTCAAGATGCGGATGCCGACCTGGGTCTGTATCTCAATCTCAATGGCGTCCAGAAACCCCAGCCAATCCGCGGAGACTATGGCGGCACGGACAGCGGGCCGAGAACCTATGAGTATGAGAAGCTGAATTCGGATACGTTTGCGCCTCCTCGTACCGACTCGGGCACGGTGCCGAATGCGAAATGGCCGCTGGGTCTCTCGCACAATAGACCCGGATACAAAGGCAAGGCAGGCTGGGCGCGGCAGCAGAACACGGCCGTTCTGCCGGCGGCGAAGCAGATGGCCGGCGTGGACATGAAGCTGGAGCCTCATGCGTATCGTGAGCTTCACTGGCACTCGGCCAACGAGTGGGCGCTGATTCTCAAGGGCTGTGCGCGCGTTGCGGCCATCAATGACGAGTCGCAGAGTTTCACGGACGACCTGTGCGAGGGCGATGTCTGGTTCTTCCCCTCAGGCGTGCCCCATTCTATCCAGGCGTTCGACAAGGGCGTCGAGTTCCTCCTCGTGTTTGACTCGGGCGATTTCGACGAAAACGGCACCTTTCTAATCACCGAGATGTTTGCCCGCATACCACGCGAGGTTCTCTCCAAGAACTTACGCGCCCCTGTCGATGCCTTCAAGAATCTTCCTGAAAAGGATCTCTACATCTTCAACGGCACGCCCCAGCCAAAGGACATCAAGAAGCAAAACACCACCGCGCCTGGCGGCTACCTCTCCGGAACCAGCTCATACACCTACCACTGGTCGCGGCAGAAGCCGCACCTCACTCCTGGTGGATCGGTCAAGATACTTGATCCCACGACATTCCCCATTGCCTCGGGCTTCTCTGCCGCGCTCGTCACCATCGAGCCCGGCGCTATGCGTGAGCTCCATTGGCACACCACGTCGGACGAATGGGACTATTTCCTCCAAGGCTCCGGCCGGGCCACCATCTACGCCGCTCCTAGGGCAGGCCAGACCTTTGACTTCACCGCCGGAGATGTGGGCTACATCCCCAAAGATGATGCCCACTACATTGAGAATACGGGTACCGAGGACCTCGTGTTTCTCGAGGTGCTTCAGGCCCCCAAGTTCACCGATATTTCCGTCGCCCAGTGGCTTGCTCTTTCACCCAAACAGACCATCAAGGATCATCTGGGTTTACCTGACGAAGTGCTCGATAATCTACCCAAGGAGAAGACACTTCTGAAGCAGGGGAATCCGGATCTGGTGGCACTTGCGCATGGAGGCAAGGCGTATTGATGTCGTAGAGGGTTTGACGGGCTTGAATTCGAGATTGATCTGGTACACGGGTACATGTAAATACAGCAAGTTGAAGGGAAAGGTTGCATCCTTCACTATTACTATTTGTTTCGAAAAGAAATTTGGGTTTCAGCCACCTATAAATTTAAACCAAGTTGAAAGTGTCAACTTCCCAAGCATAAGCTTCGAAATTAATGGAATAAATTAAAAAGATGTGCTTAAAAAAAGTACTTTAATGCCTTTGAAAGGAGTGACTTCGCTGAATGGACGCACCTCGTTGTTCATATTGTAAATGTTTAAATGTGTGAATTGCTGACACACCTTTCTTTTTTGTTATAATGATTTCGTTCTACTTTTTTTTTTCCTTCACTCGTTTTCACCACAATGTGCAAAACACAGCAAAAACAAGTATTTCTCCAAGATTATTTGTGTCATTCAGGAAAAGCTAACTCGGGGCCAAGACTACTCTCGAAAATTTGTTCACTAGTTGTGATCCCGTCGTGCGCACACGATGCCCTGTTCTGTCCCTCCATGAGTCGCCTCGTTTCAGCCTTGGTTTCGATTCTGATTGCCTATCGTGTAGTAGGCGGTAGCAGCGAGCGGCGATAATTCCACTGGGTCTTTTTCCCATCACCGGCCGCCGGCAATAGGTAGAAACTCCTCAGTACGACAATGTCGACTGTTGCTTAATGTCATCAGTCATTGAGATGAAAAAAAAAAAAAAAAAAAAAAAAAAAGGCTAGATACGCAGTTGGCTTGAATTCAGATTGCAACCGCTCGCGTCAGCCCGAACGCATCACGACATCCTGATACAATCTTGCAAAGGCTCTTAATTTTACGGGAGAGCAGTGTATCGAAGGTAAGGCTTGATGACCCTGTGGTTGGGAAACAGCTCCTTGGCCTCGGCCTCCTTGACGCTGTTGGCGACAATGACGTCCTGTCCGGGGACCCAGTCGACAGGGGTGGCAATCTTGTGCTTGTCGCTGGCCTGGAGGGAGTCGACGATGCGGAGCACCTCGGTGGCGTTGCGGCCCGTTGAGGCCGGGTATGAGAGGATGGTGCGAATGGTCTTCTTGGGGTCTATGAAGAAGACGGATCGAATGGTGAGAGGCAGGGCATTTCTGTCAATGTTGGAGGGGTCCTGATAATCAATCCTAGACAAAAGGGTGGGGACCCGAGCCCGCCTATCAGCATTGATTCTCGACTAATGGCGTGATCACCATGATTGCACTTGTGCAGACTCCAGACTGGAAACGGGAAGGAACGGCGCGGGTTTCAAAAATAGGGGGAAAAGGAACAAGAACACAAAACACTTCATCAACTCACATGTCATACAGGTTTGCCACCACGCGATCAGGGTCCGCAATGACGGGAAATTGGACGTTGCCGCCCGTCACCTCAGCAATGTCCTTGATCCAGGTCGCATGGCTGTCGGTCGTATCGGCCGAGAGACCGAGCAGCTTAACGCCGCGCTTGGTGAACTCAGGCTCGAGCTTGGCAAAAGCACCAAGCTCGGTGGTACACACGGGCGTGAAGTCCTGCGGGTGCGAGAACAAGATGGCCCAGCTGCCCTCGATGTATTTGTGGAAGTCGATCTTGCCGATGTTGCTGTCAGCGGTGAAGTCGGGGGCGTTGGAGCCGAGACGGAGCAGGCTGGTCATGTTGCGTGTGTTTTGGGTTGTTTTTCGTGGTTGTGTTTTTTATTTCCTGCGTTATGGCTTCTTGTGAAGTGAGCACGGTTGTAGATATAGTTCGGCGAGGGAAACAAGAGTGTGTAATGTGTCAAGTTGCTGAGGATGATTTGAAAGGGAAAAGGTCTCGAATGCTATCGTGAGGGCATTGGCAAACACTTTATATAACACTGATACGTCAATACATCCGTCAGCCACGCCGCCACTAACGCGCCTTGGAGTAAATGTCGCAATGTGTTCGTGCTCCAGATGTGATTCCACATCCTCAGCGGCCCCCGGTCCATCTAGGCTTTCACCCCTCCTTCACAAACGCCCCAGACATTCCACTTCCCAGTCTAAATCAGCACACGCCAAGCATCAAAGAAGAAGCTAAAACCCGACTTCCTTCTACGACGGTCTACGACCATACGCTGAATCCGTAGTCCGACGTTCTGGCAAAGTATTATCTGCTTTGGCCTTTCCCGTGACTGCTCCCCATGATTTATGATTTTGAGCTTGAAGCTTTCTAGTATTCAACTTCTTAGTTACTATCCCCGCCAACTCCTCAGGACCCCTCAGGGACCCCCACCCCCCATCTCTTTATGGGTCGCGATGACGTGCTCCCTCGAGGGCCCCACAAACTCTCGATTCTGCCATCCCAGCCTTGCTGACGCAATTCAGCTGTCGCGATTTGGCGTCTTTGGCGTCTTCTCGGCTTGTCGGTTTGGATGCGCAAGCACGCAATTGCGCCCCGACCTGCCGCGAGTGCCGTTAGGTTCAAATGCCATGCGGCCATGTTGCCGGCGGGGTCTTCTGCCTTTGTCAGGCACGTTTATGTGATACAGCGTCGATGGATCATTAGGGCGGGATTCCAAATGGCGGCACTCGGTCGATGACTACTCAGGCTGATAATTCCATTCACGAATTAGCCACAATCTGGTCGTGGTTTCCAAGACAGGCGCAATAATTTGAGCATGAGATGTGGAATGGTTTCAATCGCGTATGACATGATTTGCATATAAACTCAGCCTCGAGAAATTGCATAATGTACAGGGTAGGGTTGTGGTTTGACAAGTGATGCAAACCTCCTTACATCCTCCGTACATACAAGACGACAGACAATACTCATTAATCATTGAATGCCGAAAAAAAAAAATAGACTTCCATTACTCGCTCGTTGTACAATCTCTTCCTTGACAGAAGAAAAAAAAGAAAAGCATAACACCCACCCCATGTTGAAAGGAGCGGACACTTCAAAAAAACGACCACGCCAGGAGTCGAACCTGGAATCTCTAGAGGGCTCGGACGGAGGAGGGGACCGAAATCTAGCGCCTTAGCCATTAGGCCACGCGGCCGAGGTATATCCGCTGTTGAAAGGTGAGCGACTTATCCGTATATATCAAGGCCATACCACAAATGGCAGACATGTGAACGATACTGCGTTGTGCTCTAGTTTGGTTATGAATCTTGGCCATGATCGGGCTTCAGTCTGTATGCATGTATTTATTTGTTCACATATAGACGTAAAAAAGTTCAATCACCATACTCACAATTCCATGACCCGCATATACAGATTTCAAAAACGCTATGTGATCCAGTCTCACTCCTCCGACAAATGCCCACCCGAATCCAAAAATATCACGCAGCCAAACAAGCTGGTCGCATGCCGGGGACTGTGTATACCCCTTTTGGCAACGAATCCTCATCTACTGTATGCATTTGAAAACAAAAAGAGATGTAAAAAAAAAGGCCGTGGGGCTACATGGTCGTATGAGAATCTAAGACATGAGTGATCCTTGCCATATTTTGGTCCCTGCCCGTTCAAACTCTTTTCGTCGCCCCTTCTCCGCCGGAGCATTTCGATATGGTGAGTCGTAAGGGTCGGGATCGCTTTCTTCAGTAGCTTGCTCGGCATCAGCATCGCTTGAGTGGCCCAGTTCGCTTGTGTCCAAGTCGTCGGTCGGCGATATAGCCTCTCGCCGAGCTACCAACCCTGCCATCTGCTGAGACCACACTCGAGGGGTTATCGGCTGAATCTCGTCGCGCCTGCTGGACCCAGGTCCCGTGACGCTAGAGCTACTGTCAGACTCGGTAAGCGGTCGAGAAAAGTTGAAGGATGGAACAGCACTGAAGTCGTGGGCAGCTGCGATGCTGGCAGACGCTTTGTGCTGAGGTACGTTGATGACGCTTTTGCTTGATCGCTTGAGGCGTGGCTTGCGCAGAGGCGTAGGAGTGCGAGCACCGCCGGCTTGACCACGAGAAGCCATCTCCTTGAGTTCCTCAGCTGCTGTTTCATCGTCTGTAATGCTCATGTATGGGAGAAGGCGCCCATCATACAAGCCATGAACGCTCCCCCCTGAGCGCCTTCGTCTGCGGACTTGACTGTTGCTGCCAGATGTCGAGTGACCCGCGACGACGGCAGGGGCCTGCGATGTGATGGTGGATGATGCCATGCTGCTGCTGTCAAGTTTGAGATTCCTCGACCCTGCGCCCAAGGCTCGCAAATTCCGTTGACTTTCAGAGAAGACTACGCGGGTGCGTAGGCTATGGACTGCGCGATCCAGCGCGAGCTCGATTGCGCAGCGGTCGCGTATGCGGCTGAGACGCGGCCACGTGGCTCTTTCACCGGCCATGCAGGAACGCAACATAAAGTCAACAGTGGGATTGCTAAGCAGCTTGGGCAAGTCGTTCATGGCGATCTCTGGCAAGATGGTGATGTCGCCTGAATACTTTTGGCTCAAAATGGCTCGGCACTTGGTCATGAGATTGGGGAAAATGCCAAGCTCGGCCATAAATTGCAATCGATGCAGAGCCTCATCCCTGGCCAATGTGGTAAGTGTACTTGGCCAGTCGAGATCTCCCTCGGAACGGGAACTGTGCGTCTTTTGAAACCGGCCGTCAGGCGGAAGGACGTCGTCTTTTGATAAAAAGGGAACCACGTGCGGGTTCACCTGACAAACTATGAAATGATTGACATTGAACATTTCGGCGAGGCGCGTCATCGGCAAGTCGTTGTCCACAGAACCGTCAATGAAGTGTTGAGGACTGGGAGTCCAAGGATGATGCTCGCCGGTGGCAGGGTCTTTGACAAGCAAGGGGGAAGACGTGTATACCAGAGGTAGAGAGCACGATGCAGCAACTGCCGACCATATCATAACGTTTGGCGCAGTGACGTAGTTGAGCAGTCGGGGAAGCTCGTAAATCGATGCTGTAGATACACAAATATTGAGAATGCGACGAGTGCGATTGTATGCCTCTTGGAACGTCATGTCGCCCATCATGGCTCGCAGGACCCTCGTGAGGTTCTCGATGTTGGACCAACTGCCCTCCGTCAGCAGACGACGTAGGTGTCCCAAAAAACCCAAGTTGCTATCCTCTTCTTCAAAAACGGCCAAGTCTCCGAATGGGAATCCCTCGATGAGCTCAGGAATTTCTTGGTCTGTTTTGGTGCACATAACTGCGCAAACAATGCTTCCAGCGCTGGCCCCCGATATAATACGAGGGAGAAGTTGCTGCTCAAATAATGCCTTGAGTACACCAATATGCGTCATGCCAAATGTACCTCCCCCCGAGAGCAATAGTGCGCTACGACCAAAGCTTTGTCGCGAGTACAACATTGCTTCCAGGAGATCCTTGACCTGGACGTCGTGGTGCTTGACAGTGCTCTGGGAGACGAGAGCGTCAATTGATTGAATGGCGGAGTCGACGTAGCGCTCGATGAGCTTCTTGGTGCCCACGTAGGAGTGACGATAGAGGTCGACATTGCCCATGCCGCCCAGGTCTCGATTCAATTCTGTTCGGATCAGGTGCATCGTAGCGCGAACATCACCCCTTGCTCGTGCTTCGTCAAGCGCACGCAAGCGCTCTTGAATGAGCAGAAAGTCATAGTCGCCGTCTGCCGTATCATGCTTCCACCTGTCGTTACCATCGAGCTGATCGAGTTCTGACGCAGCAGCAGTCCAATGCTGGTAAGTTTCGGCCTGCATGATAATGCAAATATTAGCATAGAGTTTTTGTTTTTCGCTTTGGCCATGTCCTGCCGGAACTTGGACTGACGGATTTCATTTTGTCTAGGGTCTCATCTCTTTTCTGCTGCCGTAGACGGGCAGCTTCGCGCTCATTGGAGTTCAGCCCGTCCTTCAACGATAAAAGCGCATTGTTCGCATCTCGGAGCGTTCTCGAGACGGCCCTTCCGATCGTTCGACCACTGGCTAGAGAGGATGAGGAATTATCGGCTTTCCCCTGCGGAGACAAACCCGTCTTGGAACCAATTCCGTGACGGCCTGCAGTCGTATGCGCTTGGACTAGGAGATCCGACATTTCCACTTCTGCGGACAAAATCGGATAAGAAACAAATGGGAACTGGGACGTTTCGTATGAAGGGAATTCTAATCCATCATGGGTCCTGTACCCCAGCTTGTCTGCTCTATGCGATCAAATCGTGGCCAATCTGTGATTAAGCACCTTGAGAAAAAAAAGAGAAAGGTTTTCAAGATGGGGAAACAAAAGAGAATAATAAAGGGCACAGTAAAAATAAAGCTATTTGGCAATGGGTGTACGTGGCGACGAGGAGTCAAGGACTGGCGGCCAGTTAGCGTGAGAAGACGCCCAGAAACTGGCGCGCCTGGTGACTCGGTAGGTAGAAGCTCAGGTCGGGTCTGGTTCAAACAAACAAATTCAATGTGATCGTAGGGTCGGCGGTGGATGGGCACGCGCACGCGGCATGGAGGAGGTGTCGGCTGGTAGGTAATATGTAATATAGACTAGAAACTTGTCAATGATCGTCTGGCGGCATTGAGGCAGAGGCAGAGGAGGTGCAGCAGCCAGGCATGTGAGTGAGCGTCAATCAAAGTGGTCCAGTGACGCCTGGCCAGGCTGCCTGCAGTCTGGTGACCGTCCCGCCCCCGAAGTGGTAAGCATGACGCCAGGACCCACGACAGGGAGTCGAGGGAGGGAAACACCTTGTTTGGCCCCACGAACGGCGGACTGGAGTCGAGGGAGGATGGAGCGACATTAGGTGCGCATCTGGGGGACCGTGGGTGTCATCAATAGCACCAGTGACCAGACCAGACACCAGACCAGACGAGACGGGAGCCATCGTCCGCATGCCAAGTAGAGGACACGAGTCGAGCGTTTGGTAGCATGCAACCTTGTTGATTTGACACTGGGGTAAACTAGCGGCTGGCTGAATCCGGGGGTGTGCCCGCCTGATCCAGAATTCAGGACAATGTGAACCAGACGACTTTGTCATTTCGAAAGTTGGCGCAAGCGCATATTGTATATTGATTTCGTATTTCGAGCGAGTATTCAGTATAGCCGACCTCTCTTTGGGGATAGAACATCAAATTAGAAGGCAGAACTGGGGTACAAGTGTGTCGGGAGATGCAGCATGGTAGCGACTGGCTGAGAGCGACACTCGCGTTTTTGTGGCTCCGTGGTGGCTCCGTGGTGGCTTCAGTGTTCGCTTCTGGGTTGGGGAGATGATGGCTAAGGGATGAGCTAGGGAGGGAGATTGGTAAAGAGGTAGAGGGAATTTTGAAAAGTCATTGCCCCCCTTTTTGAGACCACTGGCAGGTTGTGGATTGTGCGAACGGCGATGGGTTTCGGACTTGGGGTTGGCAGGCAACTGTATTAATGACTCTCTCTGGTCAAAGAAGAAAAAAAAGGAAAAAAAAAGGAAGAACGAGAAGGGACTCCCAGAGCAGGTAAGTCGAAAAGACAAGGAAAAAAAAAAAAGGTGCCCTGATGGCCAAAAAGCGAGGCTCGTACCAGATTCGAACTGGTGCTTCTGGAATTTCTCAGTCAAAATCCAGCGTCCTGACCCCTAGACGAACGAGCCCGTTGTGGGTCGAATTTGTGTTGGCATCTCAACATACTAAAGTAAGCTATATAGCAATCAATACAGCCATGCGGAATCGCCTGCACACGAATTTCATTTACACAAAACCGCTACGATGATGAACTGGATTGGTATCTTGGATCATGGCTTCGAAAGCTAAATCTCTCGCGTGGGCTTATTGCTTTATGCATACTGTGGCCGAGAAAGCATTTCTCATCAAGCTCGCCAACGATGCGCGCAAGTGGACGTCAATGGTCCTTTCGCCAGATAGAGGAACTGTAATATCCAAGAATGGAAGTTCATTGATATGGCGGCCACAAGCGTGAGGATGTGAAGAAAGCTATCAAAATTTTCCTACAACATGTAAAGGATTAGACAACGCGCGACCGTGCGATTGCAGTTTAGTTCCATTGAGTTCGAGGCATAAATGTTCACGATTTCAAAATCCCGTCCACACAACGTGTCGACGTCTTGGCCGAAATGGAACCATCGGCTCCTCCAATTCACATGATCAGTTTCGAGGAACTAACAAAGGATGCGACTCCGACTTCGGAATCTCTCTGGGGTATAGTCTCTTTCCGCAACTACCTCATTAAAAAAAAAAAAAGAAAAAGAAAAAAAGATGGAAAAAGAAAAAAATTGATGCACAAGAGCCAGGCTCTTCTATTGCTCAGCTTTCGCTTCCGAATGAGTAGCTAATTCCGATGCGATGGCCATTGATATGGGGCATGCTGCCTCCGCTAATACTCAAACGTTGTGTCTCGGCCAAAGATGGACCGAGCTGGTTCTGCGACCACCGAAGATCTGAAGAGGATGCAGACCGGCGGTAGTCATGATAGTATTGATAATGCTGAGAGTCACCCGGAAGTTCGGCCAGAGCACCACTCTGCTTGCCAGCGTCAGGTCCATGTTGCGACGGTGCTTGGAACATATGGGGAGTCTGCTGTGTCGGCGACTCGGGCGACGTCGGCAACTGGTACTGGCTGGTGTGTGCGCTCGACTTCCAGGCCGAGAGCTTGAGACGTGAAGAACAAGACTTATTAAGCGCGCGCTGGGACTGCATCATGGCCTGCAGGATACCGGCATCGAGCAGTCCCGCCTTTTTCACGATGCGCTCCACCATTTGCTTGTTGGCGGCCTTGGCTTGCGACTTGACGAAGCCGGCCATGGCGATGTTGCATTTAAACTCAATGTCCTCGCGCAGATAAAGTCCATCCTCCGGCGCCCCTAGCGATTCCAGTCCAATCTCCAGCGATTGCGGGGGCTCGATGCCCGGCTGGTTCCCCGCGACTTGGTACTTGTAGCGTAAGTCGACGTCGAAGGGGGCGTAGATTTGCGTCTGCAGCCCCCAGGGCATGTCGTGGAAGCATCCATTCAAGGTGATTTTGGTGGCGTCTATGTTGCCGACGCCCGGGACAAATTGGATTTTCCTCATGATCTCCTACCATGTGCTGTAGAACTCATCCGCTGTCGCGTCTCGAGGAGCCGGGATCGGCTTGTGGTCGAGGACGAGGGGATTGAGAGTGATGACTTCGCCGTGGGAGTGGAAGATATCGAGGGCGATTTGGCGGGGCATGAAGCTGGAAGCTGGGATAGGCGTGATGACTGTGAAGGCCTCTTTTTTGCGCAGCATGTTGGGTCTCGGTGGACGAGGTAGTCCTAAGTCGAGTTGTTTGGCGCGGACTCTCGCGAAGCCAAATGAAGATGAAAGCACGAGAATGAGGCGCGCCGCCGCAGCGCGTCAACAGAGGGAGCATCCATTGATAAAAAAAATGTATCACGGTTGAATTGGACTGGATGTTCTAAAGTTATGATAATCGGAATGTCGGCACCCCACGCGAGGGGGCTGAGCCACCCGGCACCTGCCACGCCCACATTTCACTTATTATCGTCAACCAGCTTGCCAGAACTGTTTCTTGCTCCGACACGTCAAAATCTTCAACTAGACAGCCTCCAACCGCGCACTCCATGTCAGGGCGCCAGCACAATGGGAAAAGACGTCAAGTCTGTCCACGACCACGATGCTGCGACTACTGCGGGTCATGTTGCATAGACAATGCCACTGGCAGTTATCGTTTCCAAGAGTCAATGGTCCATGACGCATAAATGGTTTTTTTGTGGTCTCAGAAAAAAAAGAAAAAAAAAATGCAACTTAGCTTTCCAGCATTTCCTGTCGTCATCATTGCAAAACAATCACAGTTCTATCGCGTCAGTCGTGATCAAGCTGGTACGTCATAGGCAGGCCCTCTTGCATATAAAACATCTGGCACAAAATTGGTCTCTTTCATTTTTACAAGTTTCTCTTAGATGTCGTAGGATCTATCATTTTGCCATCTAGACTGGTTCTTGACAAGGCTACCAAGAAGAAAGCCGTCAATCTTTGCTGAGCAACTTTATACTTTTCCACCACGAAAAAGAAAAAGAGTCAGAATGACTTCGCAATTCAAGAATGGTAGTATTTTGATACCTTTGCCACGAAGGTCTTAAATACGACCAAAAATACACTAACACGCGCCCATTAGAACAGGAGATACCTATCTCACACCAGTCGTTCCCCGGTCTCGACCGCGACATGCCGGAGCCTAAGCCTGTCAAAGATGAACTTCCCGACAGTCGCGGAGATAGTTTTGGCTACATGGCGGCCAACAAGCTCAAGGGGAAACGAGCACTCATTACAGGAGGTGACAGTGGCATCGGCTCAGCAACAGCCATTCTGTTTGCGAAAGAAGGCGCTGTCGTGACCATTGCTTATCTTCCCGAGGAAGAGGGCGATGCGGACGATACAAAGAAGCAAGTTGAGAAAGATGGCGGCACATGCCACCTCGTGTCTGCGGATCTTGTCAAGAGGGAAAACTGTCAAAAAGTGGTGGATTTTGCCATGGAAAAGATGGGTGGCATTGACATTTTGTTTAATAATGCGGCATGTATGTTTTGTGCCTCATCCCCCTTTTGAGTCGACACTTTTTCTCCCTCCGCAAACCCCCCCATCTCTATTCTTTTTCTGGGTCGTTCTATTTGAAAAAGAGCAATGAGTTGCTTACATCAGTATGTATTACAGATCAAATGATGGTGGAAGATATTGTCGACCTCTCAGAAGATCAATGGGTCCACACCTTCAATATCAATATTCATGCCTATTTTTACATGGCCAAATACGCCCTGCGGCACATGCGACCCGGAGCCGTCATCATCAACAACGCTTCTATCAACGCATACATTGGTCGTCCAGATATGCTGGATTACACCTCTACCAAGGGCGCGATTGTGTCGTTCACGCGCGGTCTGAGTAATCAATACGTGTCCAAGGGCATTCGGGTGAATGCCGTCGCGCCCGGGCCGGGTACGTTTTTGGAAAGCCCAAAATTATGAATGCATTCGGAAAGTTTTATCCTTGGTCGCGTTTACTGACAAAGGTCAAACCTATCATTGAATAGTTTGGACGCCGTTGATCCCTGCTACCATGACCGAAAGGGCGCAAAAGGAATTTACGAGCCCAATGGGACGGCCGGCACAACCGTCGGAAATCGCGGCGTGTGTCGTGTTTCTTGCGTCGGCAGACAGTTCTTGTGTGAGCGGACAGACGCTTCACTGCAATGGAGGAACGGTTGTGAATGGATAGACGGGGCGGGGCGGAGTCTCTTTTGTGTATTATTCTTCCATGACGTTCAGTGGCAGCGCTAAAGTCTTTCAAAAAAAAAAAAAAAAACCACTTCGCATGTGTGTAGTAAGTTAAGCTAATAGATGTCAGCTCGGTTGACTGAAACTGATTCCCGAGTGTCTGCATTCACGGGGCCACCGAGCGGTTTCGCCCCGGCGTGTAATGGTGGAACCCCGAGCGGCGAGAAGCATGAAGGGCCCGGCTTTTTAGCCTAAAAGGATCCCCCGAGTTTTTGAGGAGAAAATAAAAGGGGGCGGACCTTCTTCCACAGCAAAGACGAAAGATAAGCGTGTCCGTAGACTCTGCGCCAAGCACCACCGCCTCTCAACATTCTTCAATGTTGTGTATCATGGCACGGAGAATAGGGCGTCAGGACTTCATGAATCCTGACTTGGAGTAAACCAAGCCCTCATCCTGTATGAAGGCCTGCTTCATTCTTGGATTTGATCCTTTATGTATGTATGTACATGTGTGTTTTTATCTTCGGGGTTGGCCATCTCTCGCCAAGTTCAAGCACCATCAACAGCAAAACTCTCCACCAACACGCTCCCCCCCAATGCCTGAGTCGCAAAATTGAAAATACCATAGCGGTACCCCATGAAAAATTCCCACGCCGTCGTCATCACAAAGGGCTTGCCGAGTTTCTGGAAGGATTCTCCATCGAGAGAGTAGGAAAAGTCCACGGTTTTGGGACCCGACGGGGAGATGTCGGCGGCGGCTCGGAGCCAGACGGTGCTGGTGGTGCCCTTTCCGCTAGAGGGGATGGTGGCAGAGGCCTGTACAGAGCCGAGGCTGCTGGTGGACCAGACGGAGTTCTCGTCCATTTTCATGTTGCAGTCTGTCCAGACTGCGATGGAGGAGGCGCCGTTGTTGTTGATGACGCCGATCCAGGCAGAGATATCTCGTAGGAGGACCAAGCCGGCGCGATCGCCGTCCTTCATGTTCTGCAAGGATAATTTGATGGTGGCGCTGCTCCGGGGACCGGGAATGCGGTGAGTGAGCGTGTTTCGCGCTTGGTATATGTCGTTTGTTACGGTGGCGGTATGGAGAGTCAGTCCACTGCCGACGCTGAATGCCGAGGTGACGGGGTTGTGATTCCATTCCCATTGAGGGCCGAGACTTTTGCCCTGGAAGTTGTCCTGATAGGATGATGGCTTGTTTTGTGACGTCGAGGACTGCATGGGCGTGGTGACATTCGAAGGCCACTCGCTCGGGTCAGGAAGCTCAGGGAAGCCCTGTGCATCGAAGGAGATGGGAGCAAGCACCGGCACGCGGCCGCCGGGATAGGCGTCGCAAAAGCCCATGTAATACCAGTTTCCATGCGGATCATCCACAATTCCTCCTATTTACGCGGTCAGCTTTTCTCCCCATCATGGGCCCGAAGGGACGGATTTGTTTCTTTTCATATGGGTTACCTTGATGGGGGCTTCTCGCTCCGGGAATAGGACATCTCAGCGCATTCGACAATATAGCTCTTTCGTACGGGCCATGTACGCTCTTGGCCTTTATCACATACTCAATCATCCTCCCAGGATCGACGTTAAGAATGTAGTAGGTGTCCTTGATCTTATACATCCTGCTGCCCTCTGCGCTCCCATCGTGCGTGTACACTGCCTGCGTGCTGATCTGTGTCTTGAGATCGTTGGACAATTTGGCGACCTGAATCGTCTTGGCCCCATAAGCAACATACGGCGTGTTGTCGTCGTCGAATAATAGACCGCAGTCGTAGAAACACTGGTTTGGAAACTCGGCCCATTTGGTCCATGGCCCCGTGGCAGACGGCGCCGTGTAGATGTACGAGTGGCTGTATTCCACACAGCCGACCCAGAACCAGGCTCCGTCGCTTGGCCGCTGGCGAACCGACGAGGCGAAGACGCCCTTGACGTAGGCGTTCCCGCCTTGAAGGGAGTATTTGTTCCCCCAGTCTAGTTCGGGGATGGAATGACCGATATACTCCCAGCTAGAGACAGCCGGAGATTAGCATACGTATTACTTTTCCCTCTATATTTGAGTTCCTTCAGTGGCTGGTGGGCGAGGAATGTCTGTTACTTACTTTATGAGATCTTTGCTGTGAAGAAGAGGCGCCTGGCGTAGTAGAATATTAGCGAACTAACTTCATTTCGTGCAAAGAGGCTTTTTTTTCTCCTTTTCTTTTTCTTTTATGTGACTCGGTGTGAGGTCTCTTACACCAGGTGAATAATGCATGGTTGACGCAGAATAGTAAAAATCGTTCCCGACACGGAAGACATCTAAATCGGCGAGATCCTCCCAAAGCACAGGCTGAGAGACAGCAGCCGTGGCCGACGCCTGCGCTACCAAGGAGGCCAGAAGAGCTATTCCGAGCATGGCGAATATGGCCGGTCAGTGGTGGGTGTTATTGATTGATGTTGCGTATCTAAGTGAAGATTCACGGCGCTGCGTCGAGCAGCATCAACTTATTAATAAAGTCTGCATCCGCCTCTAGTGCAGATTTGATACACATCGTTCCAATTCCATTCAAACGGCATGACCGGCCCGGCATATAATCGTATAATGTACAATAGCCGAGTTCTCGGCTAATATCACAAACGCGAGTGTTTCATGATTCTCATGGCAGTGTATATCATGGCCAATCACGCCGATCCGACCGTCTAAATACTTGCTCCGTCAAGGGATAATTTTGGGATATTTCATGCAGCGATTCTAATTTCCGTCACTTGAGGCAGAATGCGGAATGCCTAATCACGACGCGTTTCAGACTTGGCCGGCGCGCTGCAGAGTAGCTGCCGGCTCGGGAATGTGATGATTACTGTGAATGTGCAAATCCGCGAACACGCCTACTACATGAGAGAAAGAGAAAGGTGCTTCGTACTCGCCTTCCAGAACGTTTGACATGGATGATGAAACAGCATTTAACTAGCCACCTCTATGTTGTAGAGTGGAAACATGGCGTAAAAACTTTATTTGTCAAGGGCACATACCTGAAGCTCAATCATTTCTTAAAAGTAGACCATTCAGTATGCATTTCCCCCCTCATAGCCACTAGGTTGAATTCGGATTGCGCCTCAAGGCCTTTTCTGTCTTTGCAGCCCTTGATCAAGCACATCCACGATGGAACCATGGACAAAAGAGCCTGTTCTAGCACCGATTTAAAAACACACATGAAACTTTGATGGAAGAGGACTCTTTCTCTGAGCTCAACTCGTTTGTTCTTTTATATTAGGCTTGCGAAAGCCCTTGCGCATGTAGAATGTCTGGGCCTATGAGAATATAACGACCCTACAAACGCGCTTAATGCGTGAACATAATCAAACGGCTAGGTATTCTCTATTTTGACTATATACAATTAGTTGCAAGACCTTACCGACTTCCGAGCCACCCTGTACGTACAGTCCAGTCGGTGTGCCTCCTCTCGGAGGCTTTGCGCCGGTCGTGCGAGCAAGACTAGGCCGGAGCAGTTCTTTTTTTTTGCTCATCTTTGCTTCTTATGGGTCTATGCTTATTGAGGTCGAGACGAGAGGCGACATGACCACATTCTCCGCGTGGTTCGCGTGGCGTACACGTTTACTTCTTCTTTTATGGGTTGCCGTCAATTGCGAATGGCCAAAATTGAGCCTGGCTCGAGGATTTTCCCGCACATTGCGCAATCAACACGTCGGCTTCAAATCAAAACGTTAGACGTGCCAGACGAGCTTGAGTATGTCGAGCGGGGATACAGTCCTCATTCCGAGGCTCTGTCACGATGTATCCAATAATAATAAATTCTTTTCAAACTGCACGCCACAAGCCATTTCTTTAACCGGACAGACCTCT
Source organism: Claviceps digitariae (assembly GCA_018360205.1). NCBI lineage: Eukaryota > Fungi > Ascomycota > Sordariomycetes > Hypocreales > Clavicipitaceae > Claviceps > Claviceps digitariae. Next base: position 16,436 of record SRPT01000070.1, read on the forward strand.
CCGGACTCGAAGTCCATGCTGTTTGGTGACGGTGCACACCGTCGCATCATGGATATACTTGGCGAGTCTTCGTTGCCAAGCCAGATGTTTTCCTCGGCGGTTGAACATCAATAATGATAAGAAGAAAAAAAATAACAAACAAGAATATACGGTGAGAGGTCTGTAGGATGTTCCTGTGTCTGTTAATGCTGCCCCGGATGCGCGCAACACGTTGGCCAAGAGTGCTGGTTGAGCAATGAATGATAATAGGAGTCGTGGACAGGTTCATAACAGGAATACGTGTGGAAGACTGCCGGCAGCACGGATTCAAGTCCACATTTCGAACTGAGTACTTGGAATACTATTGATTTTGAGGATTATATTTTCTATCCCTGCAACCCTCATATCATAATGCTTGAAAAGCGAGTTGTTAACATTGAGGAGACTTCGTCTTTCATTGGTCACATTTTTCTTCATACAAAACCATTTCGTACAAAATAAAACGCAAAGATATGCTATATATGCCGCTGAAAGATTTCTCAGCGTCAACATCAACCCGCTCTACCTTACAGGAACGTTTCAGAGTCAAAAACAAACGCAAAAAATTGGAAGTCCAACTTCAAGCAACTATTAGCATCGGGATTTTCGGACATTTTTATGAATTCTGTTGTTCGCATTGCCAGTCTGCATATCGTCCATGTGACATTAAACGTTGGTCAAACGTCGGCAGCATGCACTGGTTTGTCATCGGATGTATCCACGATCGGTTGAATATGGTAAAAGTGCTCGTGAAAATGATTCGAGCGCGTTCTCTCCAGCTGATAGACTGTATGTACTTGCTTCTCTACTGTCTCCTCGACAACAGGTGTTCGTTCATGAGTAGTGTAATCGACGGTCGAGGATTCCGTTGGTGTTTCGTGTTGTTGGGAGGTGGTAGTATAGTGGTCCTCCGTAGTCTCGGCGTCACGGACCGCGAGTTGTGCGTCTGGCTGCTTCGAAGTCTCGGACGGTTGTTCGTGAAGGCGTGGCGCCGTTTCTGATGATCTTTGATCCACGACTGATGCTGCTTGCGGCTGCGATTCGAATGTTGTTTCTGGTGCAGACGTGTGCACAGCTGCTGCTAGATCATCGTCGGGCAGGTTTTCGGCCCTCTCGGTTGGCAGTGTCTCAGGTTGAGGTGATATGCTTGTTGAATTCGACGCTTTGTTTTGGCCGGCAGAACATGCCTGAGTTTCGGTTTTCGTTTGGCCATATTGCCAGAGACGCCGTACCCAATGACGCAGTCTTTCCAAGAACTTCTTGAGCATGGCGATCAACGGGGAATTCCATCCGCGGTTCATTTTTGTTTGCAAATTTTTCCTGTTGACGTTATTTTTTCCGTGCATGCAACTGCATTAGTCTATATCCCCCGACCAACGCATTTTTGAAAGAAGATGACACTTGTCGGACCAGAGCGATGTGTCGGTTCCTACTGGAATGCAAAACAAGAACGGAGTATTGACACCACGCTTCAGTGCTTTGTAGCTCTTTTGCTTGCGGAAACTGCAACAATCTAAGTTTGAATATGGATTCCGTTTGTCATGAACCAATGACGTGATGTATGTGCAATGTCTCCCTTTTTGTTGCAATATCTGATGGTAAAATCAAATTTTCTTTCCTTTTCTTCAAAAATAATGAGTCAGTGTTCTCGTGTGATGATGTGGATAGCTCCGACTGCCAGATGGCCAGTAAAATACACATCTCGGCAGTACCCAATCCATGACGCGCAACTCGAGTTTCGTCGACGCAAGCTTCGACACCAAAGGACGCCGCGATCATCTTCGGCATGCTGGATGCCGCCGGTGCTGTCATAACGGCACTGTGGGGTCTGGCATTTGATAGTGGACACCGGAGAGAGATAGTTTTCGGCTAGTGTCCCAGTCGCATGGAGTCAAGACATGGACTGGTGACGCTCAAACGGTCTGGAATCCGTTAGATTTGACCCTTTGGCCTCCGCATGCGTAGGCGGCGCTTCATCCGTGTTGCTGGCTCTATCGATCCAAGTTCGAACCAGCGCGATGTATCGACTGTTATGCAGCTCTGAAATGTACACCAAACCCGATGCCGCAGAGATGGTGATGTCACATACGATGCTCATAGATCATACCTGTAGGCTGTGACGTCTGGTACTTTGAGTCTTGTCTTTCACAGTGAGGACATTGAGCAGTCTTGATGGAGGCTACGAGAAGTGGAATGATCTAAGCTCCTGATCAATGAACACTCATTTGGTATATATATAATGCAGATGTCCTCTATCAATCTCGCTCATCATTCATTTACATCATCAACAATTCCAACTCCCACACCGACTACCTACTACCAATTAAAACTTACGAAAAAAACAAGCTTTCACAATGGAAAAGGCCAAGCAAGCAGTTTCTAACTTCCTCTCTCACGATGGAAAACACAAGACAACTGTCGATCAGGATGTGCGAGAGGCTGTCGTGGACGAGCACGTCCTCCCCAAGCAGCATGAAGAAGTGACCACCGCTGTGGATAAAGATGTCCACCAGGATCACCACCAAACCATCGTGCAGCCCATTAAGGATCAGGAAGTCCTGTAAGGCCCTTTCCATGTTTTTTCAAAATCATACAGCAATGGCAGAACGCGACTGACTCAAATCTGCAGACCTGAAAAGCACAAACACAACGCCCTTCCCACCAAGCACAAGACTGTTGAGCATGGCAACAAGACAGACGATGCCGCAAGATTGAAACAGGATGCAGCCAAATTCGAAAATACATCTACTATTCATGAAACCGAGCATTCGACTTCGGCAGCACCGACCGTGTCTGGAGAGCGTACGCATCACCACGTTCACCACCATGTGCAGCCTGTGATCGAGAAGAAGACTGTCCAGCCGGAAGTGGTTCACACTACGGTGCCTGTGCACGAGACACACCATAATGCTGCCATTCATCACGAGACGACCACTCTGCCAGCCACGACCTTGGATGAGTATACCACCAGCCATGGTAAACTTGATGGGGCAAATGCGACGCCTCGCAAGATTGATGAGTACGGAGGCTGCCCAACTGTCAAGGACAAGAATTTGCGACAGGATGTTCGTGCCAAGGAGGCCCTTCACAGCGCCAAATAATTCGGCAACAGTATAACACTAGTTATAAAAAGATAGCTTTTTAATACACGATCGTATGTCTTTGCTCATAAAAATTAAGCCCCATGCAAGTCGCCCATGTGCGCGCCAACTCAAAGGCCTCATTAAGTTACCCGTCCCTTTTTACCATGTTTGGGTAACCTCGTCGAACGTGCGAGCAGTACTCAGTCATCAAGTTCCGTAAAAATCTGGATGTATAATTTCAAAAGGCCAGTTATACGTCTTTAAAAGCTACACATCATTCCACATGGACGAATTAATTGCGATCCATGAGCACTTTTAGTGATATCTCGCAAAGAATGGACATGATGTTTGTAGTATACATTTTAAAAACTACCTGCTTTGGAATCCCAGTTCATGTCATACTTTATTATTTCCTTTATCAGGACTAACTTAGTTCGAAATAGTGCAAATAGTAATAAATTGTCTTAATTTCTTGGTTAGTACTATTAGCTATTACGTCACGAGAACTAGTTTACTCATAGTAACAACCAGCGTTCGCAAAGCTGTGATCAAGCCTCCCAAATGACCATCCAGCATCCTGAATTGAGTTGCACGGCAATGATAGCCAAGATGGCCATCTCTTGCACTCTCAGAAGTCTAGGAATGGCTTGTGAGAAAACTTATTCTTGTACTCAAACTCAAAGACCATTCATCAACAGCCTCTCAACAAGGCGAATTCTTGACCGTGTGCCTTTCTATAGCACAATTACTAAGTCTACTCAGCTCGGCGGCCACCCTGTCCATCTTCACTAGGTATTCCGTCTCATGCGGTGTAACACGGCGAATTGGCATTCGTCGAATAATTTGCGATGCCTTGCCCAATAATTTCATATCGTGTACCGCAAGAGAGTGGCCTGGATTCTGCAGAATATTGAAGAACAGTGTCATCAGTGCTGATAGAGGGTAAAAGATGAAAAACCTGCCCAACGGCAAGCCGATCAGTAAAGATAAGATGAAGAAAGTGGTTTGATGTTTCTCTTGCAAGCCTAAAACTGCACAATTGGCCGCAGTAGGGAAAACAAAAAAACTTACCAAAATGCTTCTCCAGCAACTCCACTGGCTGTCTTACTCAGAAATATCAAAGTTGACCGGCTAGCTTCAACCGAAATCTCGAAGCTAGATTGTACTCCAACGGTTGAACTCTGAGCAGGGTTGCCATCATGGTACTTGCAGCGTCCGCTAGCAGAATGTATAATATTTAGCAGGTAGTGATAGTCCATATGTAGCTCGATGAGCAGAATGTTTTGTGAAAAAGATGCATCCTGCGCCAGCTTGACGTCCTTTCTAATTGACAACGATGGGGAGAATGCTTCTGGGACAGACGTTCGCCAGCTTTCCAGATCCTCATCTAGTTCTCGGATTGTTTTTAAGAGCTCCGCATCAGACATTCGCAAAGATGTGCATGAGTATAGGGTCTGTAGGGCCTTGGACTTGACCATGCTCAGCCTTAGATCGCCTGGAAGCCACGAATTCTGCAACGGCCCATTCCCGGGACTTCTCTGACGACCACTGAACCGGTACTCGTCATACCCATCGGGAAGCGTCAAATCACAAAATTGGTCTGCGATTATCGGAGGCTGCCCAGTCCTGAGAGCAATGTCCTTGTCAAATATATAACATAGCCAAAAAAACATTCGAAGGTGGCGATCCTCATGCTCTTGTTTCGTCATATCACGATCTCGGGGCACCGTGAAATTGAGTCTATGTCCACCGAGAACAAACACAATCCGACATGCAAGAGCGTGATACATGGATGAAGCCTGGAGGCGACCACATAGAGTATCGTGAAGTAGCTGTCACCAGGATTGAAATCAATACATGACTTTTTTTCTTTTGGGTTGAATTCTTGTTATTGTTGTCATTGCTGTTTTGTAAAATCAAGCTTGGTGCTGAATTATAGCGGATCAACTCACCAAGAAGAAGACAGTTTGCAATGTAGTAACACTTGCATCCTCGATAATCTCCGCAATCAAGGATTGCGCTGCCTTGGCGCATAAATCGCTGTCAATATCAGCTGAAGATTCGCTAGTTGGAAAGTGAGAGCTTGATAACGATGCAAACGCCAGCACGCAGGCTTTAGCAGTCATGCCCTCGAGCGTCGGCTCTGCGCCATCCGCGTCATATGCCATCCTGAGAGTTTCCTCGAACAGTAGGGGGTTGATGAGAGGAAAGACCAGACTAAAGTCAGAGGCTCTGAAGTCTGCGACTAGTGACTCTAAAATCCGTTTCTCGGGAAGAGCTGGATCTCCAGCGAAATGTGATGGACTAGCAGGGCACAGCTGCTGCTCAGGTTCACCATCGCCGTCCAAGGGGTTCGGCTTGTGAATGTCACTGACAAAAAGGTCTCGCAATCTTGACCTCTGTCCCGTTCTTTCGAGTATCCATTGCTCACAGTACGAAGTCAAGTGGGGAATACCATTTCGAGGACAAACAGCACCAAACTGCTGTCCCGCGAAGTATATCTGCCCGAGAGGGGTGGCCGTGAAAGTTCTCTGTGATAAGCCTGGCGCTTCTGACACATGTTCTGAGCGACATACTGAGCATGCAAGTATCACTCGATACGGCGACACTGTTGGAATACTAAATTTGCGAGGGTTTGTTTGCAATGGCATAGGCAATACGGCAGCAGCGTTGTCTTTGGTGAGGTTCGATTGATGTGTACTTTTCATCACGTGTAAGTAAGCACATGAACCTCTAAAAAGGCTGAAGCGATTACTCTAGCTCGAGTACCCAAATAATCGTTCATGCCCACCCATGGTGGTTATCACGATGCCAAGAAAAAGCAACACTCACGCTCTCTTCTTCCCTCCTCGCGCTCGGTCAAAGGTGCACGGGAGGCTATGATGTAGACACCAGTCGCATTGGGCGTCGGCCTCGGACATATCGCATTGGATCTGTCAGTTGACACCACCGAGTCAGATTGGCTGATGCAGAGCGTCACACATGTCGCTCATTGGAGGGAGGAAAAGGGGACCACATGGCAAGAGTGCCGAGTTCTCCCAGGAGAATGTCACAACTATCCCACCTTGCGTCTGTAACACGAATCACAGGCGCGTCTTCTTTTGGTTCCCATGGCTAAATCGACTAGATATACGACGAAGGTTGGAAAATGACTGGATCCGGCCGGTTTATCGCAAGCCTGCGGAGGTCTTGTAGTAGCGAGGTGTGGCTGGCGCGCGTCACAAATCAAAAGAGCGGAGTCGAGATTCAGGATTCAGGCCACTTGTGCCGGTCTGGTCCGGTTCTCCCGCGAGTCCATAGTCCATACTCCATTGGCCTGCTCAAGCTGCAGTCCGCTGAGTAAGCGGCCGAGTCTTCTAAACCGGCTTGTGCACCCGGGATTATCCCTTTCAGCGCGGCAAGGCGCCAACGGGCCGACGAGAGTGCTAGTAAAGCTGTCGCACGGTATATAAGGGGGTCTAACGTACATTACTAATGTGATGTGCACATCCGTTTTTTGTGCGAAAATAAGAGTGGTTTGAATTTGTACAGAAGAACCACATATATACAAATGTGTGTCGAGTGCTCATATTCTGAGTAACCTTTCTTATATCAAAGCTTTAGAATAGTGATATCGAGTGCTCATATTTTGAGACCTTTTATATCAAAGTTTGAGAATAGTGTGGGTCCCGTTGACCTTGTCGGTCGCTTAGCGCACTCAAAGAGGAGTCAAAAGGAACATGCAACAACTACTCGTGCCACGCCCCATGATAGAAAAGCCGTTGCAGCGCAATTTTATTGTCTCTGATAGAAGATGGATGCCAATCCCTATCGCTGCCTCCGCTGTTGGCTTATTACTAAGCGGAAGTTGATGTAAGGTACATGCTATAAATGTGTGGCGCGGCAACTTACATGGGATCGATCTGCTCCGTAGTAAGGGACCGTTACCCCTGTAAACCGCTGAGCTTCCATCCAACGCTCCGAAGTCCCGAAGTCCCTATTTGCCTCATACATCGGGGCAGCCCGTGAATGCGTAAACAAAGTCCGTGTGTAGTGGGGCTTTGTTGAGGCGCTGACGTTTCCAGTTTGCTCTCATAAACTCGTCAGTCGGCCTGCTTGTTGAGGATATATGTATGCACGATGTCCCGCGGCCCTCGATACTCCAGCATCATGACATTCTGACGAGCATCCTCTCTATCCCTCTCTATCCCACCTTGATCCCCTTGCCCTGTTCTTCGTGTATGAATTTCGATCATTATTTCCTGCACAATCACAATTCAGGTGGCAGCCGACCATGCCATCCGATGATACAAGGACTCTTGCCCAACATGCTGATCACCCTGGTGATCAAGACCATGATTTCAGCATGGAGTGGGCCATGAAATCCGAAGTGACAGACTTTCACGAAAAGATTCAGGCCTCAAATTCTCCGCGTCGTGAATTGGGGGTGACTTGGACTAATTTGCAGGTCGAAGCCCGAAGCGCGGACTCCGCCATCCACGAAAACATTCTGTCCCAGTATAACATCCCCAAAATTGCAGCAGAGTCCCGTCGGAAACCGCCTCTAACAACAATTCTGGAAAATTCACATGGTTGCGTCAAACCCGGCGAGATGCTCCTCGTTTTGGGTCGACCAGGTTCCGGCTGCACCACTTTACTCAACATGCTGACAAACAGACGGAGAGGATACGAAAAAGTATCAGGAGATGTCTTTTATGGAAGCTTGAAATCCGATGAAGCCAAATCCTACAGGGGTCAGATTGTCCTGAATACCGAAGAAGAAGTCTTCTTTCCAGCCTTGACTGTCGGACAGACAATGGATTTCGCGACTCGTTTGAAGCAAGCCTCTCACCTCCCCACTGGCGTTACAGACCCAGAAGAGTTCAGAAGGCAAACCAAGGATTTCTTATTGAGATCCATGGGCATCGAACATACCGTTGACACCAAGGTGGGCAACGCCTTCATTCGAGGCGTCTCCGGCGGCGAGCGGAAGCGATTGTCCATCATCGAATGCTTGGCTACCCGAGGAAGCGTCTTTTGCTGGGATAATTCTACTCGAGGTCTTGATGCCAGCAAGTAAGTCAAGCCCGACCTGTTCTTTTCTTGTGCTTACTGAATAATCTCTCGCGAGCTGGTTTGTCGATGGGGCCAAAGAAAGTGAACTTGACCCGCTGACTATCAAATAATCTAGCGCTCTCGAGTACACCAAAGCAATCCGAGCAATGACGGACGTCCTTGGACTGGCATCCATCGTGACTCTATACCAAGCTGGAAATGGCATATACAATTTATTCGACAAGGTTCTCGTTCTGGATCAAGGCATGCAGATCTACTATGGCCCGATGTCACAGGCTCGACCGTTTATGGAACAATTGGGATTCATCTGCGATGAGGGCGCTAATGTGGCGGACTTTCTCACCGGAGTCACAGTACCGACAGAGCGCAAAGTTTGCAAAGAGAAGCAATTTACGTTTCCCCGGGATGCGGCCAGCATACGACAGGTGTATGAACAGACGGACATATTTGAGAACATGAAGCTGGAATACGATTATCCGTCCACCGAAGACGCGAAAAAACGAACGGAACTCTTTGAGAAAGCCGTGCAAATGGACAAACAGAAGGGCGTCTCGAAAACCAGCCCCCTCACCGTGGGCTTTCTTCAGCAGGTAAAAGCCTGCGTTTTCCGCCAATATCAAATTATTTGGGGTGACAAGGCCACATTCATGATCAAACAGATTGCTACAATCGTACAAGCCGTGATAGCTGGATCGCTCTTCTATAACGCACCTGCTAACTCGGCGGGGCTTTTTGTCAAATCGGGCGCCTGTTTCTTCGCTCTCCTCTTTAACAGCTTATTGTCCATGTCAGAGGTAACCGAGTGCTTTGGTGGTCGCCCGGTACTTCTTAAGCACAAGGCTTTTGCGTTTTTTCATCCTGCGGCTTTCTGTCTGGCGCAAATCGCTGCCGATATCCCCGTCATTCTGGCCCAGGTCTCTGTATTCTCCATCATTCTTTATTTCATGGTTGGCTTGACGATGGATGCTGGTATCTTCTTCATCTTTTGGGTTATCGTTCTTGCGAGTACTTTTGTGAGTCCTTCTTATTCTTCTTCTCCTTTTTTTTGGCATGAAGTCTTATTCTCCCCACTCTCTCGATATGTCTGAGTAAACTACTAACACGCTTTGCTACGGCAGTGCATGACTGCATTGTTCAGAGGTGTTGGGGCGACGTTCCGCACCTTTGACGGAGCGTCAAAGCTATCTGGACTGTTAATTGCAGCCGTCCTAATGTATGCTGGCTACATGATTCGAAAGCCTGACATGCACCCTTGGTTTGTCTGGTTATTTTGGATTAATCCTCTGGCGTACGCATTTGACGCCCTGCTCTCGAACGAATTCCATGGAAAACGAATCCCTTGCGTAGGCAACAACTTAGTTCCAACTGGTCCTGGCTTTTCTGATGGAGCCCATCAGGCTTGCGCCGGTGTCGGAGGTGCTGTCCCAGGTCAGTCGTATGTTGACGGAGACGCATATCTGGCATCACTATCTTATGGCCACTCACGTCTATGGCGAAATTTTGGAATTGTTTGGGCGTGGTGGGCGCTCTTTGTCTTCATTACAATTGTAATGACGTGTCGCTGGCGGTCGTCATCCGAGGCCGGCCCAAGCCTCTTCATTCCCAGAGACACTGTTCAAGCATACAGAGCTCGCCGGCGCTTGAATCGCGACGACGTTGAGGAACAACAGGGCCCTGAAGGTGCTGCACACCCAACTTCTTCCTCCATGATCACTGTCAATGATGAGACACAGACAGAGGGGACGGAAACACCCACCAATCTCATTCGCAATGCCTCTGTGTTCACGTGGAAAAATTTGACTTATACGGTAAAAACACCATCCGGCGACCGATTGCTCTTGGACAATGTTCAAGGCTGGGTCACACCAGGCAGTCTGACCGCTCTGATGGGATCTTCCGGCGCAGGTAAAACTACACTTCTAGATGTCTTGGCTCAGAGAAAGACGGAGGGAACAATCCACGGGTCTATACTTGTGGATGGTCGGCCTCTTCCAGTCTCATTTCAAAGATCGGCCGGTTACTGTGAGCAACTGGACGTCCACGAGCCTTACGCCACTGTTCGCGAAGCATTAGAATTTTCGGCTCTTCTCAGGCAAAGCCGCGACACTCCGCGCCAAGAGAAACTTGCTTATGTAGACACTATTATTGATCTTCTCGAGCTACACGACCTAGCTGATACGCTCATTGGCGAGGTGGGCGCTGGCTTGAGCGTGGAACAGCGGAAGCGTGTCACCATAGGTGTCGAGCTCGTCGCCAAACCGAGCATTCTTCTCTTTCTTGACGAGCCTACTTCCGGGCTCGATGGTCAATCGGCCTACCATACGGTTCGCTTTCTGAGGAAACTAGCGGCGGTCGGGCAGGCCGTTCTCGTGACGATTCATCAGCCTTCCGCCCAGTTGTTTTCTCAATTCGACACACTGCTACTTTTGGCCAAGGGGGGCAAGACAGTATACTTCGGAGACATTGGGGAGAACGCCTGTATCGTCAAGGACTACTTTGGTCGTCACGGTGCCCCTTGTCCTGAAAAGGTCAACCCAGCAGAGCACATGATTGATGTTGTTTCTGGGGTGCATTCACAGGGCAAAAATTGGAGCGATGTGTGGCTTTCATCTCCCGAATACGAGAAAATGACTGCGAAATTGGATCAAATTGTGGAAAACGCAGCCAAGGCTCCTTCCGGAACGCTAGACGACGGCCATGAGTTTGCTACTCCCATGTGGGAACAGGTCAAGATTGTTACGCATCGGATGAACGTTTCGCTTTATCGCAACACGGACTACGTGAACAACAAGTTGGTGCTTCATATATTTTCAGCCCTCTTTAACGGCTTCACCTTCTGGATGGTCGGAGACTCTGTCGGCGATCTGCAACTGAAGCTCTTCACCATTTTCAACTTCATCTTCGTTGCGCCTGGGGTCTTGGCTCAGCTACAGCCGCTCTTCATCCACAGACGGGACATCTTTGAAGCCCGAGAGAAGAAATCCAAAATGTATTCATGGGTCGCGTTCGTGACCGGTCTCATTGTCTCGGAAATTCCATATCTCATCGTCTGTGCAGTCTTGTACTTTGTCTGCTGGTACTACACAGTTGGCTTTCCGACCAGCTCCGAGCGGGCCGGGGCAACATTCTTCGTGATGCTCATGTACGAATTTCTCTACACCGGTATCGGCCAATTCGTTGCGGCCTACGCACCCAACGAGGTGTTTGCGGCTCTCGTCAATCCACTGATTATCGGCGTTCTGGTCTCATTCTGCGGTGTCCTCGTGCCATATTCGCAGATTCAGCCGTTCTGGAGATACTGGATGTACTACCTCAACCCCTTCAACTACCTAATGGGAAGTATGCTTGTGTTTGATCTCTGGGGCAGCAAAGTGACGTGCACAGACAATGAGCTCGCGACATTTGATCCTCCAAACGGAACAACGTGTGCGGGATACTTGCAAAGCTATCTCAACAGCGACAATGGGCCAGGTCGCGTTGCGAATCTGCTGAATCCGGAAGCTACGACGTCGTGCCGCGTCTGCTCGTACACCAATGCCCAGGACTATTTAAGGACGCTGAACCTCAATGAATACTATTACGGTTGGCGTGACGCAGGCATCGTGGTGCTCATGGTATTCAGCTCGTATGCATTGGTATATGCATTGATGAAGCTGAGGACAAAGACTTCCAAGACGGCAGATTAAAAGGCGCGGCTCGTGCTTCACAGAAGTTTGCTCTTTTTACGGTGAGGCGATAGAGGGAAGGGGTGTTGGAGATGAGTGTAATTTTCGCAAGCGAGCGTGAAGATAGAATTGCTTTGTGCGAATGCATAGAAGAATTGACTGCGTCGGGAAACGAAGGACATGAGACGGCAAATCTGTTACGCTTCTAAACGATTACATATAGATATATTTTCACAGTCTAATTAGAACTATTAACTACTATAACAAGTTTTTTCACTGTTATGAAATCATCGAGGACATTATGCACCCTTTGATGAAAGAGCTTCGCACCCTCTTTTTAATGTGATTGTACTTTGCTTTTCTCTTTTTGAACTCCTCCTTCTTTCTCGCTATTTAATCGGATCCGCATACCTCGTGATCACGAGAATAAAACTTGTAACAACATTTTTTTCGACAGTGTATATAATTGTCCTGATCTTCATTCATCCTTCAATTCCTCCGTTTGCGATTCCGGATGAAAATTAACTTTTTGGAGTGCCAACTGGTCAAATGGAGTTGATATACAAATACAATTCTAGCCAGTCCAATGAAATATGAAAAATCTTGATTGATTTGAATCCTTCTTTTTCTGTTCTTCTTTTCTTCTTGACGCAAAGTTTTATACATCAAGATGGCAAGCGCCCGCGCTACCAAGAACAGATCGAGTTTGTCATGTATTGTAATGCTACTTCGACCATTCCAGGCCGTTTTCAATATCACCCCACCACGCGCTGCCTAGATCCTTCCAGTAGTAAGACCTAGGAAGCCACTGGCTGCTGTTGCCGACCTTGGGAAATACTCTCTTGCCCTTTTTTACATATGTTGAATTGAGTTTCATAAAGGGCAACTCAGTCATATTGGACTTTTCCTCGCCACTTAGCCGGGGCACGATGTGATTGAAACCGCCGCTTGTAAATCTGTTCAACATGCGACAGACAAGTTGGGCGGTGGCATCGGCACCAAGCGTCCAACTGGCGTCGACATAGCCCATCGAGTTGAATAGATTGGGCATGTTCTCGAGCATGCATCCCTTCCATGAATAGCTGTCGGATAAAGTGGCGACCTTGCCGTCCACAGACACCTCGATCCCACCTGCCAGTTGCACTTTCAGTCCGGTGGCAGTGATTATGATGTCTGGATGTAGTTCTTGGCCGGACTGGAGCTTAATGGTTTTTTCCGTGACTTTCTCTATGGTATCAGTTTCTATGCTGACCTTTCCAGTATGCAAGCTTTTGAAGAAATCGCCGCCTGGGCATATACACATGCGCTGATCCCAAGGGTTATAGCTTGGAGTAAAATGAGGCTCCATTTTGATGTCCTTTGGGAGTCCCTGGGCCATCCGTCGAAGGAGAACCATACGTACGAGTCGTGGAAACCATTTGCAAAATTTTGTGAGGAGAAAGGCCGACAATATCCACTTAAACCGGACCACTGATTTGGACAGACGAGCGGGCAGCAGGAACCGAACAGTTGTGTCGAAAGGATCGTTCTCGGGAAGCGCTAGGATATATGTAGGAGACCGCTGCAGCATCGTCGTGTGCGCAGCCTTGTCGGCCATGGATGGGACCAGAGTGATAGCGGTAGCACCAGAACCGATGATGACAACATCCTTGTCGGTATAGTCTAAGTCTTTAGGCCAGAACTGGGGATGGATGACGGTGCCTTTAAAGTCATCTATGCCGGGAATATGGGCCTTGAGGGGCTCGTTGTAATCGTAGTATCCTGTGCCGAGAAAGACAAACCGGGATCGTAGGGCAACACTATCGGAGCCATTGGCAGTGATGTTGAATTTCCAAGTTGACGACGCTGAGGACCAATCTATCGAGTTGACTCGATGGTTGAACTTGATGTGCTTGTCAATGCCCTCTTGAGCTGCAGACTCGTTAAGATACTTTAAAATGAGCGGACCACGCGCAATAGGCTGCTCCGCCTCCCAGGGTCGCCAGGGAAAGCCGAATGTGTACAAGTCCGAATCAGATCGAATGCCTATTTCTCACGACAGCTTAGTATAAAGACTTCTCTTTTCATTCTTTCCTCCATTCTTTTTTCATTCCTTCCTTCTTTCTTTCTTTCTTTCTCCACCCCCCTCTTCATCTCTGCTCACAATTCGCAGTACGCACCTGGATAGTTAAAGAGACTCCATGTTCCACCAATTTCGTGCCGCCCTTCAACAATACAATAACTCAGATCTGGGTTCCGCTCTTGCAGCCTGTATGCGAAATTGATGCCGGAGATGCCAGCGCCAATGATGACGACGTCAAAGTCTACGTCGCAACTTTGCTGATCCATCGCTAGGAGAAGAGTCTTGCTACGTGTTGAGAAATGAGACTTCCTGTTCGTCCTTTTGTTTCCTTCTCTTTGTCTGAGCGGGAAGATGAAATGAGGAAGTGAAAAGAACGTTGGAGGGAAAAGCGACCAGGGCAGCCGATGCTTTAGTACATGGCGCCCGCCGCCAACAGTAACTTACCCCAGGGAGTCAAGGACACCACTGCTAGGACAAGATTTGTTGTCAGGCATTGCCGCAAACCTCGGCAACAGCGTCTAGGCCATCAACATCACCGCATTTCTAGCTTCAATGGAGCCTCATTGCGCGGGGTCCATGTGTCGTCCCTGAGCCGGGCTCCGGGTGGCGTTGGTACCCGCAAGGCCGAAGATGCGATTTGTTGATTTGGGTTGCTCGGTCGAGGCCCGGGCGTGTGAAGATGATGAATCTGGTCTAGTCGAGTCGGCGTGGCAGATAGGCAGCCCAATCAAGTCGCTCTGCTGACCTCCTCTTCGCCCCCGCCGGACCTCGAAGTGGTTCCTTGGGTCCGTCCGTCTCGCGAGCCCCTTCCGGAGCCGCGAATACCCTACAATACCAATGCCGGCCGGAGCGAAAGAGATCTTGTCATGTGATTGCTGTTGCGAGCGAGATGGGTCGTAATTTCATGGTGCGCGAAATACATTCCACCACGCTGAGGTATCGTGACCTTATTTCTGCACTTGAACACGCTAGATCAGGCCCTCCGAATGATTCATTGGCTAGTTGCGGGGCTAGCCAGAATCGCCATCTCGGCAACTCGTTGAAAAAGATTCGCATCACTGCGTGGCCCGGTATTCTAATTACCTTCCTGCACTGTAGACGGGACAGAATGTATGTACCTTGCATATATCATGAGCTTTTATAACACCCCCCATCAGAAACATGAAGTAAAATAAAAATTACAATGATCACGGCTTAGCAGTACCCATTTGATACTGGGATCCAATATGACGAGAAAAAGCAGGTGCTCATGTATACAAATGTATATATGATATGTATTCATAAAACTGATAATGCTGCAACATGCTAGGGTGCCTCTATAAAATATGCCCTTTATTCATGAACAAGGTAAAACATCAACCAAACAGAGGACTTGAAAGATGATTTTGGAACAGCATCATGTGCTGCGAATCGCCGCTTGCAGCGTACCACCTCGCTTCTGAGCAGCTCTATACAGACCACCAATATGGTTTTTCCACTGATCAACATTTGGTCGAAGCACACGCCGATCGTACGTGTATAGCCCGTTCACCTCGCCTTCAACGTCTGTAGTTTGAGTCCATACACCTCCACTGCAAGCGTAGCGCTCGATCTGTTCCGTCAGCTCTCGAAACAATACGCTTGCGCGATAATTGTAGGAATCCAAGTCGGTTGTAATCTCGTAGGTTTGATTCATCTGATCAATGGCCTGCTGAACGTTCCACAAGCTGATGAATCAGTTAGAACATGGCACGGAAATTGCAGCATGTGCAGCATGAAGGAACCTTGTTAAACATACTGCTCCATTCCCACGATGTGGCCGATTCCACCAAACTCTCCTTGGAATCCAATCCTTTTCGGATCATATGGTGGTGACAACACAGAATAAAAAGGTGTGCCGCACTGAGGGCTGGCATAATGGTGATTGTCCTGCGGTACAATATCAGCGATGCTCATGATGATGCATTTGCCTTGTGCCATCAGGCTCTGACACATACTGAAAAGTCGCCAGATCCATGGTCAATCCAGCCAGTCACAGAATCAATGAGTCTTGATGGGTCAATCTGGCGGACAAGCTGAGTGAGCCTTTCCTCAGGATATGGCGCTTCACGTGATTGTCCCCAGCCCTCGTTGTAAATAATCTTGCCACTTGACATCAGCTTTCTTCTGATTTCAACCTTGTTCACGCCCTATTTTCTCATACGACTAGGGCGCTACATACCCAAATGCCAATGGAAGTGTAGCTCTTGTGTTCATTTATGAGAATCTCGAGCTGTCGTTCGAACTCTGCCTGCTGTTGAACATTTGGTGGTTTATCTCCGTCCGTGTGAAGACTAGGCATATCTTGAATGACAAGTAGACCGATTTCATCGCAAGCGCGATAGAATAAATCGGGTTCGACTTTCACCTAAAGTAGACGTTATAAGCTTCTTGTGCGAACAAGGAAATACAGATGCAACGCACGTGTTTGCGGACCATATTGAAGCCGAGGTCCTTGAGCATTTTCAGATCGTAAATCATTGCCTCCCGGTTGGGTGGAGTGTACAAGCCGTCTGGCCAATATCCTTGGTCCAACGTTCCAATGAAAAAGACAAATTCGCCGTTCAGGAGCGGTCGCTGAACCCCGTTGACGACACCATTGGATATCGTGCGAAAGCCAGTGTAGCTATGGACTTCGTCGTTGCCCATTGTCACAGTGAGATTGTACAGTGTCGGCGTTGATGGGGACCAGAGTTGCGGTGAGCCAACTATAAACTTGAACTCCTTATCAGACGGACCAGCCGCTTCCGCTATTACCTCGCCCATACCATCGATAACTGCGACTTTGACCAGAGTGCCTTGCTTTGCAGAAGAGTGGACTGTCATGGTGACTACAAAAGAACAGTGGATTATTAGCGACCGCACATTTTTTTTTTCTTGAACAAATAGAGTAAGCAAAAAAACACAATGTTCGTTTTACCATCTCCAGCCATTCCTGCAGATACGTCCAGCTGAGTGATGCGATTTGCAGGTGCGCTCTCCAACCAAACGGTTTGCCAGATGCCCGAGCACGATCGATAGAAGATGTGACTGGGACTTCGAGATTGCTTTCCAAGTGGAATGACATCCAGATCTGTCGGGTCACGTACATAGACGGAACTTTGTAAAACCAAATTAGCCCATGCGTTGGTGGTGTATACGCGCTCGCCAGGTTCGGCTTTGTAGAAGAGACACAGGAAGCAAAGCCCCCTAAGCAACCTTACAGTTTATTGTCCTGGCCCCATCTAATATTCTTAGTTATGTCGACGGTGAATCTGAAGTAGCCGCCGACGTTGTATCCGACCTTTACGTCGTTCAAGAATACAGTAGCTTCGTAGTCGACGGCCTCAAAATGAAGAAGGACATTCTGTTCTTTCCAGAAATCTGATACTTTGAAGTTACGCATGAACCACATAGCCGTAGCATTGGGATCTTGAATACCAGAAAGAGCACTTTCGACACAGGACGGGATCATGACTTGGCGCGAGAGATCTTCCGCCTGTGGAGTGTTGTATGGATTGCCGGCTTGCCCAGCTTTATCGTACGTCCAGATACCATTGAGATTTTGCCAGTTCTCGCGACGAAGTTGAGGTCGAGGATGTTCGGGCCATGGGTTGATTCCTACCTTGTAAGTCCAATCGGTATCCAATGGAGGTTTCTGTACCTGGTAAGGCACTGGTTTTCGATCATTTGCCTGAGCATGACTTAATCCAAAAGCATAAAGCAAGGACATACCGCTCCATACGATGCCTTGTAAGATCTGCATGATGTCAATGATGGGATAATTGTTTCTAAAGGAAAGATAAGCAGAAGAAACAAAAGCGTACGAAGTCGATGCTGATTTGGTCGAATTAGATGCTTCACCTCAAATAGTGAAGCAAGGTGGCATCCAGTAGAACATAATGATTGAGCAGAAGAGTTGATGCGTCTTCAATGACAAGACCATCAAGTGCTGAGCCTTCCCCGAGTTAAATCAGATGCGCATTATAAATTAACGACACATGGCTATCCCCCGTACCGACAGAAGGAGCCACACAAATGCATCACTGGTGTGACCTCGACAGGATTCGGAAGTCGCCATCATAACATCGCAATACCGCTCTCTCTGTCCGTTTTTTATGCATTTTTTTTTCTTTTATTTTTTTCGTCTTTTATAGAATTTTCCCCCTTTTTATTCATGGAATTTATCCCCTTTTCGCTCATTAAGGCAGACAGTATCCGCGGACAGCGCATTCCATGCTTCTCGTCGAACCGGTAGAACATCCGCCGATCCCATCAGGTACAACTGCAAGCGTGATGCTTTCATTGGATTGTCAAAAGAGCGTAGTCCAGGATCAGTGCGACTGATCAGTGAGGAGTGGAAAAGCAAAGGAACGTTCATTAGGCATTGCCGAGGTTGGGTACATCGAAGACGATCAGTCCGAGGAGCAAAGCCTCACTTTTTTGTCGTTGGTCGTTGTGGTGCTAGTTAGTCAGGTAGTTAGCGAGCCTTCTGCCGCTTGGCTGACGTCGATGCTGCGTGCCCATTTTTTTCAAGGTGCAGATTGCATTGCGTGTTCCCGTGATGCACGTTTCCTGATCATGTTGGCCTACTGGACACAGGCCCCATCGCTGTGCTTGCTTGCTACTCGTGACGGCTTCGCGCGCCTCGTTTTTGGAGTCATTGACACATGGTTCAAATCATGCCAAATCCCCACGACGAAGTTGTGCGTTGAAGGAACAGTAACCAAAGTAGGGACAAAGCTCCAGGTAAGGGCCGACGGCACGGATATCCACGAGAGGAAATGTACTTTACCTGGTAGGAAGTATCTAGTACTCATGCACGGTGGGGTAGATCTAGTCTCATCGCGGAGCCTGCTAGCACCTACAGGGTCCTGACCCAGAAAAAGGAGAGGCGGCTGGGTCCTTCCCCAGAAGTGCTGGGGTCTGATGCTTCCTGGCGAACCTCGTATCTTCGCTTCGACATCCGACCGAGGCAATGTCATGTTGCACGTAAATGCTTACTTGCATAGCGTGACGCGCTTCACACGCGCTTTCAACTATCTCACTGACATCACGTGATCTGCTTAAGCCTAGACGCGGCCTGCCAGGACTGAGGCAATGATGAGGGCTGTTCCGACCTTGGACCTTGAATACGAAGTCTCCCCCCGCACCCGCTTTGCATGCGACCCAATCCCGTACTCACTTGATGAAGCGACTCGACAGATAGAACATCCGGTGCGAACAATTTCCTCCAGTAACCGTGCCGCTCAGTCGACGAGCGAGTCGCCCAAGGATTATTAATGGGGAAAGGTATAAAGGAGGACCTTGTTGCCTTGGTAATTCCGCAGCAGGCTAGTCGATCCTACGCTGCGATCTAGGTAGTTGGTATGGTGTTATCTTACCCTGATGGCTTTCTCTCTCTGTCCCCACCGCGCTGCAGCAAAAAAAAAAAAGTTCGTTAATACTTGTCCCCGGATGTCTAGGCCAAACTTGAGACTTTTTTTGGCGCTTGGTTTTGGAGTGCATCGATCGCGCATTTGTGATCATTGCTGTTGACAAGTTGATTGTGACGAATGTCGCGATGGTTGGATAGACGATTTTGTCCGTGGCACTGTCTACTATGACGGCGACTTTGAGTCTCGCGAGGTTTGCGAGTTGGATGGTGTAACTCGCAATTGTAGCTGATCCTCATTTTTGTTTTGCCCCTGTTAGCCACGCCTTGTCATGGATACTGACCAGGCTGATTGCAGACACTCGTTATATACACATGTACATATGTATGTAGGTTACATCTCTCGGGCAGGTTTATCGCCTCGACATTGCGCACAAGTCGGTACAGGTATAGTCCATCTAGGATATTGGAAAGATCACATTGTGTGCTGTTTCAAGAGCGAGTGACGCAGCTTTCAAACGCCTTAATCAATATTGTATGTACAGGTCGTAAGTCGCGATAGTCTGCCGACTTGACGGCGAACCAAATTGGTAATTCCTCTCAGGTCATGAGCAGCAATTTCCTCAACACAAGTGAATATTTTTTCGCTACTCGGGGAGAGACCGGTACTGGAAATGAGTGGACCAGTACAACTGATGGAACGAGTCGTCACCGTCGTCGAAGTCCAGAACCCAGTACCATTTGACTTTGTATTTTCGTAAGAAGACCTTACGGCACATGCAAGACCTATCCATGCCTGTCCTAATAGCTTTCATTATTATCAGTATCGTTGATTTTGTTATTTTTGTTTTTTTTTCTTCGTAGAGGAATTTCTCTAATGTAGCTGTGGTTTTACATTATGATGTGCGATGGAATCGCTTCGTCGATCTTTGGCAGGAATGGATCTCGCCAAGCCGCCCAAAAGTTTTGCTGTTCTTGAATCCGACATGACCAAGATCTGTTTCCCTCTAGTGAGCCCATGAGGCAAAAAAAAAATTAGCTGCCTAGGAAACACCGACTAAGAGCGAGAGCAACAGTATACTTATGCTGTGTGTATAGTAAATCACGACGTTTTGCACAGGGAAATTTCGCACATGTGTGTACTGCACTGACTATCAATGATATTTTTTGTTTATTATTAGGGGGTATTTCGTAGTCGTCTATGTTCGTTCTTCAAAACGATGTTCAATAATCCTGCCTGTGCCTACAACTGCTGATTTCCGCTCAAAGCAACGCATCCTTGGTTTGAGTAACATAGAGCCATGAATCTATCAACGTAACCAAGGCTCTCTTTTCAGTCCTTCTCCGACGAGCACGTCGAAATTTCACCACGGAGGATATTTCGTCCAGTTAATGTCGGTAACTTTGGCGTAGCACGATGTTTTGTAAGCCCACTGGTGGTTAGAGAACGAGCCGTCTGGCAGGGCGTTGAGCTTGGTGCACTCCGGAAACAAGCGCACGGGAACACAGTTGGGAGGGATGTCCTTGAACGTCTTCAACCCGAGTTGAAATTGCTTCACAATGAGGAATTGTAGGCCGTGGTAATAAGGGATGCTCTCATTGCATATGGCATATGTCTCGGGGTATAGAAACGTGAATGGCACGGGGAAGCGAGTCAATCCGATGCCTTTGTCCCCGGACCCGACGTTCAGATGTGCCGTGTGTGCAATATCAGAGTCCTTGTCCTGGGTGAGAGAGATTCCCCAGGGAGCTGGCGGCGTGCCGGTGTCTGAGATGACGGTTGAGTGGGCAAAGTGGAAATCAATAGCGCTGCCGTTGATGTAGAATATGCGGGCATGGTCCTCAGCGTTGCCCAGACCAAGCAAGGACTCCCCTGCGCCGACATGGATGCTGTTGATATATTTGCCCTGTATCGAGGGCGAGAAATCGCGGCTGGGATCGGTCACGTTGACAACCAGATTAAACGCCTGTGATGTCAAAGTCGGAGGGGCATTGTCGCGGGAAGCAATGAGGGGCGACGCAAGCGCGAGACCGCTGACACTGAGTAGGGCAACAAGGAAGTGCATCGTGGATGAAAAGAAGGGGCTTAAAAAAAAGCGAGGCGTGTGTGATAAGCAAACGATGTCTTGTGATGGACAAGTCAACTGCGAGGTATAAGCTCTTCCAAATGCTATACCCGCGAAGCTGTTTGTCCTTGCTTGGAAGAACACCAACAACAATGGCGGTGGACGCGAGAGAAGACTTTATATAATGACCGAGTGCAAAGGTGCAGGAACTGGCGCGCAAGTGATTGACAATCTCTTTATTCGCGGTGACGCAAACATGGCAAGACATATGCACACGCGCGAATATGACGTAACATTGCATCAGTGATCCACAGAATGACCATTCATCGGTTACTAGGCAAGGCAGGACGATGCGGGCACGTTGCCGAGCGCGTTGCTGGGGAGAGTCTTTTTCTTTCTTTCTTTCTTTCTTTTTTTTTTTGCCTTTCCGAGTCAAGTGAAGACATACATAACGATGTCACATCGTACGACTTCTCATCAAGTTTGTGTTTCGGATGAAACGGCGATTGACATTCCCCATTTTCCAGCCACAATAATTCCTAGGTAAGTAATAATGGTGGTTGGGAATGGTAGGTGGTAGCACCAGCCAAGTCTGTTGTTGGCTGTGCTTGCAGCGCCCACCAACATAAGAAAGCAGGCAGGTGGGTTGCTCTGCCAATAGAGCTCCACGGAAGTACTGCGCGGCACTCGCCGTCGCGTTCATGCAAACGCCTAGGGCGCGCCTCCCAGAAGAAATCGTTGAATGGCTAACGATCTGTCAGGAAAGCCGTATCAAGTTTCGCGTTGACATCATTGCGGCGGAGTGGCGGACTTGCGTTGTCCATTCGACGGAACGGCGGGTGTGCCTCTTGCCGTAAAATCGCTAGACAACAGTTACAACTCGGCTTTACCGAGGCTTTTGAGCGAATGGAGAAGAAATCATGGTATATGGTTAGGGATCTTGAGTTATATCTGATGCTCCTTTTTATATAGGGAGACAACAGCATTGATCCTTGCTAATTACATACATATATAGGGGCTCCCTGCCAATAGCTATGTGCGAGGTTGCGTGTGTTTGGCTGTGGGGTATTAGCTCTGCGGAATCATTCTTCACGGGTCATATTGTCCAGCGCAACTTTGTCACACGATGGCTTCTTCAAGAAGTTAAAGAGCATGCATGGTCGGTCCTTCAGCCTGGTTGCGCACAACCAATTTGCCTCTTAGAGGAACTGTAAGAAAGTCACCACATTCAACATTTGGAACGGTTTTGGACCTTGGATGTGCAGAATTCGGATCAGATATCGATGTTGATGCTGCGATAGGTTACAATGGACCTCGATAGTCCCATCTAAAATAGCACCGCCCAAAACATTACAAGCGGGCCGAGCTCGACAGCCCGGCGACCTCATCAGCCATGGCCCGCCCAGCAGCACGACCTGAAAAGATGCATCCGCCCAAGAATGTGCCCTCAAGGGAATTATAGCCATGTACGCCACCACCACCAAATCCAGCAACCTCGCCTGCAGCGTATAATCCCGGAAATACCGTTCCATCCGCTCGCATAACGTTGCTCTGCAAGTTGGTCTCGATGCCTCCTAACGTCTTGCGAGTGAGGAGATTGAGGCGCACGGCAATCAACGGACCCTTGGACTTGTCAAGAAGCCGGTGCGGTTTGGCGACTCGTGATATCTTGTCGGGCCAATATGATCGACCATTGTTGATGAGCATGGCTTGCGCATCCTTGGAATACGTGTTGTCGAACTGGGCATCTCTCGTGTCGATGACGTTTTTGATGTCTTTAAAATCGAGCACTGGCCCATTGCGCTCAGAAGCGAGCTTGTTCATGCCTTCCACCAACTCTTCCAACGTATGCTTCACCACGAAGTCTTGACCGTGCTTCATGAAATTTTGTACACCGACGGGGCCCTTGTTGCTGAAGATTCGACAGAGAAGCTGCCAAATGCTCTTGCCTGTGATATCTGGATTTTGCTCTGACCCGGATAGACCAAATTCCCTGGCAATAATGGTCTGATTGAGTATGAACCACGTATAACTGTGTCCTGTACTGCAGATATGTCTTAGTGTGCCCAGCGTGTCTGAGCCAGGAAATAGATATGGTGGCAACCTCTTGCCAGTGGCATCGAGCCATAGAGACGATGGTGCTGGTAAAATACGGATGCCGTGATTCGGCCAAATGGGATCCCAATTCTGTAAACCCTCGGTATAGTGCCACATGCGGTCTCGATTGATGACATTTGCCCCAGCCGTCTCCGAAATGCTAACCATGCGGCCATCAACGTGAGCAGGCACTCCGACAACAAAATGATCTGGTACCCCAGGACCCAGACGATCGATTGGCCACGCTGACTTCACAGCTTCGACGTTCCCCCCAATGCCGCCAGACGATACTAAAATTGCCGACCCATGGAGTTCAAAGATGTCGACGGCGGTGCGAGACGACTTGACTCCGCGAGCGGAACCGTCCTGCTCCAAAATGCGGCCCCTGATGCCAGTAGCCCTTCCCGTCTTCTCGTCAATAATCAGCTCATCAACGGCATGGCGGTGTTTGAACTGAACAATGCCCTCTTCCACAGCTTGCAAAACGGGCGCCTCGAAAATGCGCACGACTTCGGGTCCGGTACCCCAAGTGAGATGAAACCTCGGTACAGAATTGCCATGTCCGTCAGCCCTGCCATCACCCCTTTCTGCCCAGCCAACATTTTGCATGAACCCCAGTCCTTGTTTTTTGACGTAGTTTTCCATCTCGTCCGTAGCAAAGTCGACAAATGCTTTAGCCCATTGTCTGGGCCAGTAGTCCTCCTTCTCACGATCGAACTGGGCAGAGTTGAGCCAGTCCCGCAGAGCGAGTTCGCGCGAGTCCTTGATGCCCACGCGCCGCTGCTCTGTTGAATTCACCAGGAACAGTCCTCCCAGGGACCAGAATGCTTGTCCTCCGATGTTGTTTGCATTTTCCTGATCGACAATGATGGTTGGGACTCTGCGCTTGGAAAGCTCGAAGGCAGCTACTAGTCCAGCCAAGCCGTGGCCGATAATGATGACGGGGCTTTTTTCTTCTGACATCCTCTTGAAGTGATGTATGATTTCCGTTGCTCTAACGATCGAAGACTGCTCTGGCATCACGGAAGATATAGTCAGTGTTTTGCAGGCCAATGAAGCAAACTATGTAGCCATAACTAACAAAAGGGATCTAACGCGCTTCGACAATGTTCGGCATGAAGCTCGGGGTTCGCTGCGGTCATGGGTTCGGGGCTGGCGAGACCACGGAGCTTGGCCAGCTCAAAAGTCCGAATCGCATGATTTTTAACCGTGTCTGGCGGCTGTTGTGGCCGGCCTGTTCCTGGGGGTAGGGGCCATGTGATGCCGATGTTGAGCTAAAGGATGGTGTGGTGCCTGCCCAGCAATACCGTGATACCAGACCTTAATGGATGCAAGAAAGAAGACGGTCAAACACTCGATTATAATAGGAAGAACGGTCCAGCGCAATGGAGAGCCTACTCAAGACCGCGCCCAACAATTAATTGCAACCTGATGACTTACCGCCGAAGATTCCGGTTCACATTGGGTCTGGTCTGGCCCAGGAGTCGACACTAAGGTGATCTGGGGGTCGATGGGTCAGTCGATAAGCGTTACCTCGGCTGCGCGCAATCATCACATGCAATAAGGCGACTCTTGGACTGCACACATTAAGGAGATGCCAAGCTGCAATTCGCGTCCTGTTTGGTAACGACATTCTTATAACAGCTCCACCTAATCGTCATCCGAAGCCTCGGCCTTTTCACTCTGCAGTGTTATCCTCACCGTAGTTAAATATGGCACTAGGTGTGCGAAAGAGAGCGTGTTCTATTACATTCTCCAGAGGAAGAAATTACTAGGGGATCTATATAGGGAAATAATATCGGCCTAGATGCCTGAGAACTG
Organism: Claviceps digitariae; assembly: GCA_018360205.1. Taxonomy (NCBI): domain Eukaryota; kingdom Fungi; phylum Ascomycota; class Sordariomycetes; order Hypocreales; family Clavicipitaceae; genus Claviceps; species Claviceps digitariae. The sequence continues at coordinate 41,674 of SRPT01000070.1, forward strand.
GAGCGGTGAGGGAAATGCACCCCTCGCGGATCACCCGAAGTTCTATTAGGGGCGAAGAGGGGCTCTTCAAGAGAACAAGAAGATCACACTACTCACTTGAGGCTAAACCAGTGCCCAATTGGAACACTTCTAGATGCTCTGTTATAGGCTAGAAGCGACGTTAAATAAAGACTAAGCACTTTCATACTCCTTAAGTTGTGATACCTTCACTGGTCTTCTCTCACAAGCATTTTCTAGGTTTTTGACCCGTTTTTTGCCTGACCGTGATTCCTTCAGGCCCGGCCTAATTAAGTTGGCCTGATGGAAATCAATGATTAAAATGCGGCGAATCTCAGGATTCCACAGAATGTTTGCAAGCCGAATGTCTAGATGAGTGACACCTAGCTGCTGAATTTCTCTTTCTGACCGCTGGAGTTCTTTCAAGATTGATCCATGACTAAAGCTTTCTGGGTGCTCCCCTCCCCAGCTCATAACGAGCATGTGGCGAATTTCTCCCGCTCCATGGAGAAAGTATGCTTTTGCTAAGTCTATTGTGCCAAGAAAGACAGGCACTGCAGATGCTTGTGCCTTTTTTAGGACTCGATAAACGTCTGCTTCTTGGGCAACTTGTGGCCACCAATCTGAAGTCGTTCCTTTTGCAACTACTATATAGCCATAAACAGCACAGGTGAGCTTGAACGGTGCGCCTGATTGCCCGCATCGTCCAAACGGCGTGCAATTCCGATCAAGATCTGACTTCAGCTGCTCTTTGAGTGACTGGACTAACTGCTTAGCATTAATAGCATGTCTTGCAGTGTTGTTGTTTCGCTGATGATATCGTATGTTTGGACATTTTTCATCAAAGACGCCTTGATGTTGCAGACCAAGCAAGCAATGCAACGTGCAAAACTGAGCGTGATGTTGAGTAGACGAATTTCCTCCAGACCTCTCGTTTCGTGCTCGTGAAGACGGCTGTGGAGAAGGGGACACTAGACTTATGCGACGCTTGCGCTGAAGCCCAACTGGACTTTCGTCTGAGCTAGATGAATCTGGCGATTCTGCAAGCTGCTGGGCTTCTTGTGGCGCACGGCCACACTGAGCTCTTGTTGGGGGCCGTCGGTCTTCTACTGTTGGAGAATCCTCTTCTCTAGACGAGGATGCTTGGTAACCTGGGTCTGGACCAGAATTCTGAGAGTTAGAAGAGACGTCAACTTGCTCAGAATTTGGGCTTTCATGAAGCATGTAGTCAGTGCCCGTGCCCCAAATGTTCAGCTCTTCTTGTGCCCTGATCCGCCACTTTTGGCTACGTATGGGGTAACTATAGCTCAACAGGTAGAGACACAGCCTTCTGGCAACCTTTGTCATCCATCCAGGAAAATCAGCATCTTCTGTGTCTATTTCTGCGTTGGGGTCGAAAACATAGTAGTGTAGCGTTGAAGGGTTATCGCGAGGAACCCATAGATGAATATCGCAGAAACCATTTGTTACACAAGAGGCCTCAAGCCCTTCTTGTATCATCACGTGGTATTGCTGAACAACGGCGGAGCAAACAAGCCTCGCGGCCTTGTATCCATCCTTCTCGTCAGGCTCGGTAGGAACTGTTTCGGATCTCACAATTTCCCGCCACAGATTCATAGGCCGCAGTCCTAGATTAATAGTAGCTGTAGGAAGTTTATGCGGTGGCTTGTATTCGGTACAAGTAAGGAGAACATTCGTGGTGGCGTCCACGACGTTTCGGCAGTAATTGTCAGATTTTGGCTGAGAAGTGGACGATAGCTGGTCTGTTGCATTGGACATGGCCGCTGTTCTCTCCAAGGCGTTTATATGAGAATCGAACCGGATTGCCGACCCAAGCTGAAACTCTTCTTTAGCAGCAGGGATTTTGCATAATTCAGTAATTATTTCCGCAACGTTAGTGTTGACAGCGATATGGTCGTATATCACCGTGTCGGTTTCGCTGTCCAAGGCGTGTTGAATACAACGTCGTGAGCCGTTCATTTCCTGTCGGTTTGGAAACAAACGGAGTTCGTTCCCGTCTGCTCCATGTAGGTAGCGGTGAACAGAATCAAAGAGTCGCCGGTATATGCCGGGACAGTCCTCCCAAAGTTCTATTCGCCTGGGACAGAATTTCCCATTCGGTGGAGGGATCGTACCAATGGTTGACTGGGTCGGAGAGGCAACTGTTAACGGGACTGACAAAAGTTCATGACAATCGCGCAGGAAATTGACAAATGTCGACGGTCCAAGTCGTTCTTCTGCCTCCTCACGCCGGCGTCGTTGTTGTAGAATCAGTACCCTGAGGTCATGTTCGGATAAATTGTTATCCATGTCCATAGTAATATTCGGTTGCTTTGGGGTGTGATCCACGAAACGGCACAAATGTTGCACGCAGCGCATAGGTGGAGTCATGTTAATGCGCGGATCATCCTGTTGCACGCAGCGCATAGGTGGAGTCATGACAATGCGCGGATTATAGTAGTGCCGCGCTAGGCAAGGGCTAGTGTAATGTATATTATTTACTATTTATTTTCCTTTATATATATTTTACTAGTAATTTAAAATAAAGTTTAAATTATTAATAATTTAATAATATTATTATATATTTTTATAAAAGTTATAAGTGTTACAGACTAGCCTAGAGGTATCTGCAATCTAGCGTTAATAGTGTTATTATTATTCTTAAGGAGAGAAAGGAAATATAGTTCTATATAACCTTACTCTATTTATATATATATAGGTATTACTTAGGCCTATGTTTTATAGGGATATATATATATATATATACTTAGTAACTTTTTACCTTTTTTTATAATTTAAGCCTATAGCTTAAATTTATTATATAGCCTCTCTTTAATATTGTTTTTTTTATTATTATTAATACGCTAGTTAGGCCTAGGGCCTAATATCTAGTACCTCTCCTCCTAAGAACTATATAGAAAAAACCCTAGTATAAAGTAAAAAACCTATATATAATATAACTACTATATTAGGGACACTATAGCCCTTTACTAGTTCTAGTTATATAAAAGTAGTGCTTTATAGGCTAAATTAGTAGCCTATATTACTAAAAAATATATAAAATATAAATAAAAACTTAATATAATATAATTCTATATTAAAAGGGGGTTAGGTTAGCTAATAGTAAAAAGTAGTATAGTTATATAAGCTACTTTAGTATTATTTTTTTAGTACTAAGCTAGTATTAATACTATTTTATATTATATATTACTATAAGCTTAAAAACTTTTTATTAAACTCTATATACTAAAAAAGTAAGGCCTTAAAGTAATTAATATTAAAATTTAAAGAAAAAAAAGAAAGAGAGTTACTAAGAATATAAATAAAGCCTTTCCCTTTAAATATAACTCTTTTTTTTAGTATTATTATTATTATTATAAATACCCCCTCTTTAATTCTAATACTATATTAGTAATAACCTAACCTTAGTTTACTATAAATAATACTATAAAATTCTACTATTTTTAAATATAGTATAAGTATTTTCTTTATTTTAACTTAATACTACTTTTAACTTAAGGCTAGCTTAACTTAGCTTATAAGTAGCTTTATATACTTTACTTTTCTAAGAAAGTAATGTGTTAGGGGTCTAGGTGCCCTAGCGAAAAATTCGCTTAGTTGTATATAGAATATAAATATAGAGAAAAGGGGTGTTTATAAGTCTAAAAAAGCCTTAAAAAGAAGGTTATTTAACTAATTAGAAAAAGTATATAAATAAATATTTTTTTACTTATATAAATGCTTTTAATAAGCATTATTATTAGTATAGCTAGCAATATATTATTTAATTAAAGTGCTCTTTTTATTATATAATTCTTTACTTATAATATTATTAAAATACTTAAAATACTATTAATTAAAAGTTTTATTTATATTTATTTTATTATTAACTATTTAATTAAAGCTTTTATAATCTAATTATTAACTTTACTTTTTTTTTAACTTGTTATAGACTAACCCGATTGGGTCATCGCGGATGTCAGCGCAGTTATACCGGTTGTAGCCGGGTCCCTTGCCCTTACTAACTAGGCTAAAAGGATACGTATTAATCAGGTTGGCTGAATCTAATCAATTGATATCTATATTGGTCGGTCGCACGCTGGGGTGGTTTAGCTGCAAGCTTCCTAGCTTGCAGCTAAGGCTAGGTTAAAGACCTAGCCCATAACATAACTATAGAATATTATTATAGGAAAATCCTATATTTTACTTTCTTTAAGATTTATATAACCTTTCTTTCTTAGTATATAATATCAAAGTATTACAAATTACAATATAATACAAAATGTATTGTATTTTTGTATTTTATTTATATTGTATTTAAATACAATATAAAATACAATACAAAAAAAATACAATATATCCCTAATTTTTAAATATAAATGTAAGGTCCTTATAACATAAGGCACATTAGGATAGAATCCCTTATGCTTAGTTATACTCTTACTTATAGTAGCCCTTAAAAGACTACTATATATATAAAGGCTTTTTAAAAAAAGTAAGCTTTAGTTAATATACTAATTACTATATTACTTTTACTTAGCTATTATATTTATACTTAATAATTCTAAAGCTTCTTTATAGCTATTTAAAGATAATATAATACTTTATACTTAATAATTTATAGCTATTTTATAAAAAGGCTCTTTATTTTTTAAACTCTTAATAAATACTTAATAATTTATAGCTATTATAGCTAGTAATATTCTTTTAATTATTATTATTACTTAAAATAAAGTAATTTTTAAAACCCTTAACCTTAAAAAAAAAGCTAAGGTAATATAAAAGTAAATTTAATAGCTTAAAAAATTAAAAAAACTATAAGCTTAAAAATAAAAGCTTTTTATTACTTTAGATTAATTAATAAATAATATAAAAAAAGCTAAATATTATTACTTTATTAATAATTTATTAAATAATAGCTAAGGAGAAATTAAAGTAAAAAATATTAACTTTTTAATATACTTAACTAACTTATAAAAGTATAAAATTTAAATTAATAATTTAATTTATATTTTTAATAAAGTATAGTATAAATTTTATTAAAATTATTAAAAACTTCTTTTTATTTTTATTTATATATATTAGTTTTATTAAATAAAATAAAATTTTTTTCTTAATAAATAATTAAATAATTAATATAAAAAACTTAAAAATAATTAAAATAAATTCTAAAAATAAACCCTTACCTTATTAAAAAATTTTATTAATTAAAAAACTTAAATTATTATTATAATAAAAAACACTAAATAATAAAAAGGCTAAAGTTTTATTAACTTTAATATTTACCTTAATTTATTAAAAAAATACTTTAAAAAAGTTAATAAAAAAATAAAAGCTTTTCTTTTTTTTATTAAATTACTATTTAACCTTTAAAACTATATAAATTTATATATATTTATTACTAAAAAAATAAATAAAAAAGTAGTATAAACTACCTAGTAATTTTAAAATATTATATTAATAAAACCTAAGTATAAAATAAAATATAAAATAAAAGGAAACCCTTTAAAAGCACTTTAATTATAATTATAAAGTATACTATATTATTACTAATAATAATACTTTCTTTTAGTATTAAATAGCTTTATAATAAGCTTAAATAATAAATTTATTTAAAAACTATAAAAATACTATAATTATAATAGCTTAAACTATATTTGTTACATCTAGTAATGGTGCATAATGTATATTCTATCTAGTGGAGGACACTCTAGCTACCTAAAATATATATAGTAGGTGTCTTAGGCAAGATGCCTAAGATATAAGGCTAAATACTAGGGCACTATATCTAAGGGTTTTAATAAGGGGAACATTAATAAGTTTATAGTATATAATACCTTCCCTATAGCTAAATAACTAGCTTATACTAAATATATATAAAACCTATTCTTAAAAGAGTGTAAAAAAATATAAAAAACTAGCTAAAAAAAGGCAAAGAGAATATATTATAAATCTAAGGAAATGCTATATAAGAAGGTTATACTTCTAAGCATATAAAAATTAGCAATAATAGTAGCTAATCCTTAGAGAAGAAAAACTATATATAAAATATATATAAAAAGGCCTAATTAAATAATTCTAATTAGTAGTTAAGAAGTAAGGGTTATAAGAAATACTAACTAAAGAATTATATATAGTATTTATATAAAATTATTATGCTTTATATATTTAAAGCCTTTAGTAAAGCTATTAATAATTATCTAATTTATATTAATTTATTTAAAGCAAAAGAGGCTATTTATAACTTTTTAAGTAATTTATTTATATTATAAATCTATATACTATATATAGCTATAATACTTCTTATTAATTATATTTACTTATGCATTTTAACTATTAATAAATAGTAATAGTAAGTAGCTTTAATTAAACCTAAAGTCTTTAATAAGCTATAATACTTAAATTATAAATAAAGCTATAGGTATAAAATTAATAAATTTAGCCTTAGTAATACTTAAAGCTATAAAAGTTTACCTTTTTAAAGACTAAAGAATAGTACTACTATTAAGCATAATAATATAGCTAGTAGTAAAACACTATATTATAATATTATTATTATAAAAGGCATTACTATAACTATAAATATAAAGAATTTAATTATTAGTACTTAAAGTATATTTTTCTTTAAGAAGAATACTAAGATTTTTTATTCCCTAAAGGTATTACTATAGGTACTTTTAAAGATCCTAATAGAACTACTTTAGCGCTAAATTTACTATATTAAGCTTATTAACTATAAATATAATATTAAATCTTATATATATAAAGAGCTAATTAAAGCATTTAATCTCCCTTTACTAATTTATAAAATTATTAATAGTAAGAAGGTTTTTTTAATTTATAGAAATCTTAGCCTATAGTAGCTAAGGTATATAAGCTAGCAATAAGTTAAATACTTAAAAGCGCTTAATAATAAATTTAATATACTTCTCCTAATAAAGAAGGATAGTTTAGTAGTTATAATCCTATAAAAATTATATACTAAGGAATATATATACTATCCCTAAGCACTTAAGCTTATATTAGAATTTTAGTAGGTTAAGAATAATACCTATTATACTATTTAATAAAGCTATTATAATAATATTATTAATATAAAGAAAAAGAAAAATAAAGTCTTTATAAATAAAGATATATAACTTACTTATAAGTTTTCTAAATCTATATTTAAAGAGCTTAGTAAATATATTATTAAGCTACTAAAAAGGTAATATTAATAGGCTATATAATGCTTAATTAAGGCAGTATATACACTTTATACTATCTTTATAACTATAAGGTTACTATATAAAGACCTTAGTTTTTATATTAGTATTTAGAAAAGTATTAATAGCATTATATTATTACTACTTAAGATTATAAATAGTAATTAGTATATAAAATATATATAAAGAGACTAAGTAGGTAACTATAGTATAAAGGTCTTTATCTTTAAAGACTTTATTATATTAATTACTATAAACTACTTATTAAGCCTTTAAATAAGGTTTACTATTAATAGAATATTTAATAGTATAAACCTAATAACTATTAAAAATTATAGTATTTTTTAGTAAGTAAACTAATTCCTAGCTATTTTTTTACTATATTTTTTTTAGCTCCTTAAGTTTAGCTAGGCGCTAAAATATATAATAATTTAAAAGATCTTTTACTTTAAACTAATTTAATAGTATTAAGATCTTTATATTTACTATACTAGCTATATTAATAATTATTATATAATATAAAGGATTTATAGCTTTATTTTCCTTATATTTATTATTATTATAATATATAACTATAAGGTTTAAAGACTTACTTATAGAAAAAGCCTGTTTTTATCTATATATTATAATATATAAATAGTTAATACGCTCTTTTATATATATTAAGTAGTGCATACCTTAAGTATTAAGACTATACTTATTATTAATAGGCTTTAACCTATCTTTTAATAGCTTTTCCTTCCTAAGGTTACTTAATTTTTATTTAATAAAATTACTATAGAGTAGTAAATTAACTTTAGCTATAACTACTTTTAAAGACTCCTTAGTTATAAGAGCTAGGGCATTAGGCATTTCCTTATTATATATAAAAGGCACCTTTTCTAAGGCTTATAGCTATAGTTTAGAATTAAAAAGAGGTATATACTTTTTAAAGAGTATTATTATTAGATTATAAAGTCTAAATATAATTATATACACTAGATTATACAATTTTAGTAGGTTCTTTAATATTTATATTTAAGATAGTAAAATATTATATTTTAAGGGTTCTTATTATATAGTAGAATAGGTTACAGGATTCTTCCCTATAAAGAAAGAATCCTACACCTAAATAGAAGAAAATAACTTTAACCTTATATATACTTAACTACCTAACTATAACTTAAGTGTTCTTTACTTTATAACCTTATAATATTCTATATATATTATATAGAACCTAATAACTTATATATAGTATTTAGTATATAATAAGTAGTAGTAATTACTATTTTTTTTATATACCTATACTGCCTTATAAGAAATAATAATATTTATAATAATAATTAGAGAAAATTAGTAATCTTAGCCTATTAAACTAAATTCTCCTATTATTAATATTATAGAAAACTAAATATATTAAGTATATTATTTCTAGGCTTTTTACTAAGATTTCTTTAATTATAAAAGTAAAAAAAGACTTTTTCTATTACTAAAGAATATTAATAATCTTTAAAATCTTATAAAATACTAATATATTAATAGTAGACTTTAACTTAGTTTAGAACCCTTTTTAATTAAAAGGCCTTTTTATTAAAACCTTATAAACTTTATTACTTTAAATACTAAGTAGAAAATAATAAAGGCTATTATTTATAAAGTAAAGCTTAAAAACCTTATTAAATATATAAAGCTTACTATTATTAATAAATTAATTATATAGAAGGTTTTAGTATAGCCTATAAAAAATAATAATAATATAAGAGTATTTAATATCCCTTTAAAGAATACTTTAATAGAAAAGAACTTAAATATAAAAGGTAAGGAATAATTAAAAACCCTAAACTATTTATTTCTTTTTATTATTAAAAATAATAGGTTTTTATAGAAAGGTAACTTTATTAGTATAAGCTTTTACTAAAAAGCTAGACTAAAGCTAGATATACCTCCCTAAGTTATTTATTTTATCTAAAAATTACTAGAAAATATACTACTAAATTTACTAAGAATTATATTAGCCTTTATAGAATCTAGCTAGAATAAGCTAATTTTAATTTATTATATAGCTAAAGAGTAGAGTTTTTAAGTAAAAAGGGTAGATTTCTATAGAAAATAGTATAAAGTTAGTATATATAATAAATTTAAGTGCATTTTTAGGGATATAAGTATATATTAAAAAGTTATACTTAATAAAATTTAGGGTAATAATACTAAGGAAATTAATAATGCTATTAGCTATTTAAGTATAGCTATACTTAATATACTTTAACTAGTTAAATTATATTAACTTACTATAAACTTAAACCCCTTTTTTATAATAATTATTAATTAGACCTTTATAGCTAATGCCTAGTGCCTAGCTACTTTCTTTAGTAACTTAAGTATTAAAGTGTTTTTAGTAAGGCTTATAGTATATACCTTTTAGTATATAAAGATTAATTATAATAATAAGGCCTTTATTATTAGCTACTACTATAATAATATATATAGCTTTTATTACTACTAATTTTATAATAATTAATAGGTTTTATAGTAAATAGCCTTAATTACTAAATAAGTTATATTATTTATAGAATAGTAACTTAAAAAAAAATACTTTTATAACTTCTTAGCTATAGCTTAACTAATAGTATTTATAGAATAAAGTATAAACTCTTTTTAAAAAATTAGAAATATTAGGTATTTAGATTTAAAAACTAATTTTAAGGAGATTAATAGTAAGGTAATTAAGTATAAAAAAAAAGCTACTATTTTTACTAATATAAACCTTTAGACCTAAGTGGTTAAAGACTACTTTAATTATATAAAACCTAGCTAATAGGAATAAATTATATACTAAATATAGTATCTTTTCTATAGTATAGCCCTTACTTAGTATTAATAATACCTTAATAATAAAAAAAGGTTTATAATCTTTAGTAACCTTAACTTAGTATTTAAAGCTATTAAAAAGGAATTTAGTATTAAGGTTTAGAACGCTATAGTATAGCTAAATTAAGCTAAGTTTACTAAGAAAAATATATTATTTAAAGCATTACTTTATAATTTTATAGTAAAGGTTTTTTATTATATTAAAGCTAATAGAGAATCTAATAACCTTTAACTACTAATTTACCTTTACTATAAGCTTTATATAAAACTCTACTAACTTTGCCTTACTCTAACTAAAGCTAATTATAAAAATACCTATATAAAGCTTATAAATAGTAAAAAATAAAATTTAAAGGACTTTTTTATAAACCTTAAGAACTATTATAAAGTAAATAAAGGTAAATACTTAGTGTTAGCTTACTTACTTACTAAAGAACCTAATTTACCTTATAATAAGGACCTAAAAGCTAAAGTTAATATACACTAGAATTAGCCTCTTTACTAAAGTAATTAATATAAATTAAGCTATAGTTTACTATACTATAAGGACTTTTATAATTAGTATTACTTTTTAAGCTATAAAAGATACTATAGCTCTAGAGAATAATACTTTAATAGAAGCCTTTATTATTAAACTAGTTTTTAACTTATTTTATAGTACTATAGCTATTCTAAAGACTATAGTAGCTATAAGCCTTAGTAAATAAAGAATACTATAAATAAGAATAGGTAAGCTACTAACTTTAATATAAAAAAAATAGACTTTTTTAGGCTAAGTAATAATATTAAACTATACTACTATAAGTTTAGTAAGCGCTATTAATATAATTATAAAGACTATTACTTTAACTTTTATAGAAAGTAAGCTTTTAAAGATAATACTAGTAAGAGTATATACTATATTATTATAGTTAATAACCTTAATATTAAAGCTAAAGAAACCTATTTAAAGGTATTTAGCTATTATATTATTAAGGAAAGTATAATTAAAAGTAAGCTTAAGGAGAATAACTTTAATTTTATTAATACTTTTTATATAAAAGCACTAGTTTTTTCCTTTACTTCTTATAGTAAAAAAGTTACTATTTATAGAAAACTAGTTAATAAATAGGTGTTAAGACTGGATGGGTAGATACTAGTGGAGTGAAGACTAAGATATAGATGCCTTATAGCTAGAAAGCTAGAAGGTAGGTAGTTGTAATGGATTCGAGCTGTAGGCTTGGATTATAGAAGAGGTTAGATAGTCATTATATATGCATATATATGCACATATCCCTATAGGGCATAAGCCTAAGCAATACTTATATATATAAGTAAGGTAAGGTTATATATAACTATATTTTCTTTCTCTCCTTAAGAATAATAATAATACTATTAACACTAAATTATAAATGCCTTTAGGCTAGTTTATAATATTTATTATTTTTCCTTACTTTTATATAAGTTTTAAATTAGTATTAATTTAGGCCTTAATAGAATAGAAAATATAAAAGAAGATACTATAAAAAAGGGTTTAGTGTATTTATATAGTCTCTTTATATAATAGAAGAAGGAGCTTATATAATTATAATAAGCTTTTTAGAATAGTAATAAATAATAAATAGAAACACTAGCTATTAGTTTTAGTTTTAAAACTATAATAAATAAGCTATAATAAAAACTACTTTTAGTTAGAAGCCTTTATAATAAAACTTATATATTCTTTAAAGTATAGTAAAGCTTTATATTTTATAAATTAGTTATAAACTAGGACTTTATTAGTTTAAACTATAACTAATAAGTCTTTATATATTAGTACTTTATACTATAAATTTAGTTTTATATAGTACTATTCTTTAAATAAGGTGCTTTAATATAGTATAACCCTTAATAGCTTTTTAACTACTTTAGTAAGCTTTATTTAAACCTTTATTACTAGGAGTATATTATTTTTAAGTTAGATTAGCTTTATTAATAAAAATATAAAAGGTTTAGTAATTTCTATATTTAATTTAAGTAAAAGCTTACCCTTATTAGGGGGCTAAACTAGGCTAACTTAGTTAAACTTACTAAGCTCTAAATAGCTTTATATTAAGATATATAGAATATATATATTAGCTATAAGGTCTTCTACACTAATTATAATGCTATAGTTACTAAATACTATAGTATTGCTCTTAATATAAACTCCTACTAAATAAAGATTAAATTATATAATAGCTATTATTCTAGCTACTTATATAACTAAAATAGTAATATAATAATAATAAATATAAATACTATAGGTTTTAGCTTAAACTCTAGGAAGCAGTAGTAAAACTAATAGCTTAATATTACTAATATAAATATAGCTTAGGCTCTATAGGTCCTTTAGAATATATACTATAAGAGATAAAATAATAGATAGTGCCTATAGTATAATTCTTTTATATACTAAGTTACTAACTATAAGTTATATTTTATACTATAGCTATAGATAAAAGTAGGTATTTAATTATATAAGGTTAAAGACCTTAGCTTAGCTATAAAGAAGGATAAATTAAGGCTAAAAAAAAGTAATTCTTTAGCTTAAGTTTTAGTAAAAGGGTGCTTAATAATATATTATACTTACTATACTACTTATTAAATATAAAATATAAAGATTATAAAGAGATTAAATTAAATATAAAAGCATTACCTTTCCTTCTACCCTTTCTTTATAATAATTAAACCTTCTTTAAAGCTTAAGTAAATAGTAGTTATAATAGTTTTATAGCTATAAGTAAATAAGCTATTTAAAAGTTAGGCTTAAAATAGTTCTTACTACCTTAGCTATATAGAATTATAATAGCTATAGTAGTTTTAGCTTATTATAAGGTAAGGCCTATATTAGGGCCTTAGGTTACTTACTTAATTTAGTTTAAGGCTAATATTAATAATTAGTCCTTTCTAGTTATAGCTTATATTATATCTAGCCTTACTTATAACTATATTTTAGGTATACTATAGCTAGTATAGAATAAAATTAAGCTATACTTAGTATAGAATTAAATAGTAGTTTATTTCTAAGGAGGATTAGTTATATAACTACTAAGTATATATTAATTAAACTACTTTACTACTACTATACTAGGTTTAGTCTATATAATAATAATTCACTAGGCTATTAAAATAAGTGCTAGTAATTAATTTTTATTAACTAGTATATAGAAAATTATAAGTATTCTTAGTATAGCTTTTAAAATAAATAAAAAGAGGCTATTTATAGCCTTATTACTAAAGAAATTAAAGGACTTTACTAGGTTATTTTAAAAAAAAAAGGCTAATGCTCTTCCCTTATACTAAAGGTAAGTAAATTACTATATTTATCTCTATTATAATCTAAATAGTATAGTTCTAAACCTACTTTAGGCATTACTATATAATATACTTTAGGACTAGTTATTAGAAATATAGAAGTAAATTATAAACCTTATAAATAAGGGGTAAATTTAGGCTTTTTTTTCTTTAGCTATAGCCCTAGTGCTTTTAGTAAAGAAAGCTAGGGAAGCTAGCTAGTAATTCTATATAAACTACTAAGCCCTTAATAAAGTTATAAACTAAAACTATTACTTATTACTATTAGTAAAGGAAACCTTTTACTCTTTAGCTAGGTTTTAATAGTTTACTAAATTAAATATTTAATTAGTATTTTACTAGATTTATATAGTAAAAGGTAATAAATACTTAATAGCCTTTTAAATTTAGTTTAAGTTATTTAAGTAATTAGTTTACCTATTTAGGCTAGTAAGTATACTAGCTACCTTTTAATAATATATTAATAATACCCTAAGGGATATATTAAGGTTATATATTATAGCCTATTTAAATAATATACTAGTATATATAGGGGGGTTATATAAGGACTATATACACTATATTTAGTAGATTTTAAAGTAACTTTATAGTATAGGCCTTTACTTAAATATTAAAAAGTATACCTTTATAGTAATAAAGGTAAAATACTTAGGCTTTATAGTTAAGGCTAGGTAGGTAATTTATTTAAATTCTAAGAAAGTTATAGTAATTTAAAATTAAAAAGTCCTAACTTAGGCCTAAGGAGTGTATAGTTTTCTAAGGTTTATAAATTTCTACTATAATTTTATCTTTAACTTCTTAGAGTTAATAGGGCCTTTCCTTATATTAATAAAGAAAGGGGTGCTATTTATTTAGTTAAAGGCCTATATAGCTACCTTTATATAACTAAAGTTAGCGTTTATTTTATACCTAGTTTTAGCCTAGTAAAACCTAAATTATAATATAATTCTAAAGGTAAACTATTTTAATAAGGCATTAAGGAGTTACCTTTTTTAATATAATAATAATAGTATACTTTACTTTATAGCTTACTATTCTACTTACCTATTCCTAGCCTAGTAAAATTATATTATTTATAATAAAAAGCTTTTTAGTATTATCTCTTGCCTTAAGGCTTAGTCTATAGAATTATATAGTATTACTTACTTTTTTACTATTTATATAAACTATAAAAATTTAAAGTACTTTATTACTCCTTAAAAAATATTAAAAAGGTAGGCTTAATAAGCTAAAATATTATTATTCTTTTACTTTTATTTATAATATTACTTTAGCACCTAAGTAGCTTATTTTAATGCTTTTTTTTAGTAAAATTAGAATAGTAAGGGGTATATAATACCTCTCTACTAGTTTATAAAACCCTTTAGTATAGTATATATAGCTATAGGTTTAGTTATAAAGAATAATAAAAAGATAAATAAGCTAAAAAATAATAAGCTTACTTAGCTTAAGCTAAATATAACCTTACCCTTATTTACTAATAGCTTAGCTAGCGCTTTATTAATAGGTTATTTACTTTTTATAAATAAATACTTATAAAGTCTATAGAATTAATTTCTTTAAAGTAATATTACTTATTAACCTAAGCTAAAGGCTATTTAGGCTAAAGCTAAATGCTTTTTAGTAAATATAGAAATATAATATTAAATAATAAACTATATACTAAGTGCTTATAGGGCTTTTTAGTTCTAAGGCTAGCTTTAGGTCCCTAAGTTTAAGCCCTTAATAACTATACTTATTTAGTATATATATAGTATACCTTTTTTAGGGTATTTAGATTAAAACACTATATTCTAAGCCTTATTATAAAACTTTTACTAGAATAGTATATTTTTAAATATAGCTTATTTTATATAGAATTATTACTATATTAAAAGGTAAAAGAGTAAATAACTTTAGTAGGGACTATTAAGGCTAATTTTAGCTTTAGACTAGTATTAGTTTTAAATTTTAATGGATTTTATAATAAACCTCTCTATAGCTACTAAGGATTCTCCTTAGTATATTATAATAATTACTAATAAGTTATTTAAATTTATCTAAATTAAGGCTATAAATAGTATAATAGCTAAGGTATATATAAACTAGTTTAAGTCCTATTAGTAATAGTTCTATAGGTTTCCCTATAAAATTATTTCTAATTAAGGCTTTAACTAAGTTAAGTAGTTTTAATTTACTTTATATAGGCTTATTAGTATAAAATAACTATTATTTACTGCTTACTACCTCTAAATAAATAGTAGTATAAAAAGGGTAAATTAAAAGGTATAAATAATGCTTTAAGTTATAGTAGGATTCTTTTAGTTAAACTAGCTAGCTTATTTACTAACTTACTAAGTTATACTTAATAACTATATATTTTTTATTATAAGGGTTAGTGTATTCTAGGCCTTATATAGTTATAATATAGAATTAATTTAGTATACTATAATAAAGGTATAAAGTAATATATCTTTAAAAGGGTAAGCTATAGCCTTTTTAAACTAGCTTTAAAAGGGCACTTTATTTATATAGGTAGCTATTAACTTTACTTAATAGTAATAGTAAAATATAATAAATAAGTTATAATAGCTAGCTAAATACTTTTAAGTAAGGGATATAGTATAGCTTAGTCTTTAAAATATTAAGACTAACTATCTAAGCTATAAGTTAAACTAAGTTATAGCTAAGTATAAAGTAATAATAACTCTAACCTTTCTAACTATTTATTTAAATATCCCTTAAAGTATATACCCTATTTTTTATATAAATTTAATAGAAAGAGTAGCTATTAACTTACTTTTATTTTAAGCTTTAAAAAATTTTTATTTTAGCCCTTATTTAAACTTAGTAAAGAGGGACTTTAACTTAATAAAATATAAAGTAAAAAATATATTAGCTATAAGGAATACTTAAGGCTAAGGATAATATTAGAATATTTTAGTAAAATAATAAAGCTATATTTAATTTATATAAAAACTACTAGAGAACTTTTAAAATATTAAAATATTAGTATAATTTAAGGCTTAAAATAGTAATATATTAATAAATAATAGCCTTAAAGTAAGGTATTTCTTAGTATAATTTAAAACTAAATTTAATACTATCTTTAATATTATATTTATATATAATTTTACTAATAATTTATCCCCTAAGTGCCTTATTAAAGCTATTATAATTTCCTTTAACTTTCTTACTTAATGCTTAAACTAAACTTAGCCTATACTTAATTCTAATTTTTTTCTTTCTTTATATATAACCTTAGTATAGTATTACTTAAGGGAAGGTTAGCTATAAGTAATAGTTTTTATTTAATTATAACCTAGGTTTTTTCTATAGGTAGTAATAGTAAGAGTAGGCTTACTTTAAAAAATAATTTAAATTTAAAATTAAAGGAAATAGAAATTTTAGCTAGTATAGGCTAAGTAATCTCTAAACTAAATAAAGGAGTTAATATAGAGTAAAATAAGCACTAAGGGTAGTGGTTAATTTTATTATAATATTTATTATAGTAATAGTATTATTAATCTTTAAAGTTATTAAAAATAAAGTTCTTTAAATTCCCTAATAAAGTAAGGGGTATATAAATAGGAAATATTATAAATATAGCACTCCTTATAAGGAAATTAAAATAAGTTTAGGGCTAGCTAAGTAAAAATATAGTAATAAGGTAAGTAAAGGGAGGCGCTATAATAAAGGCTTAAGCTATATTTAAGTAGTAAAGGTAAGTTAGTTAATATTAGTTTAAAGGGTTAACTATATAAAATATAAAGAATAGTAAGAATAACTTAAGAGGTAAATAGTTTAATAAGGATAGTAATTAGGTAAAGGCTTAGTACTAATAAAGCTAAGAAATATAAATTTTTTAATATACTATAGTTTAAAGCTAAGTAATAAGCTAGTATTAAGGTAAGAGTAAAGAATACTATATAAAGAACTAATACTACTTAAGCATAAAGAATATAGAGAATTAGCTTCTTTACTCTTTAAGTATAAGTAATATAAATATAAAAGTAGCTAGTATAAAATTCTAAGTATAAAAAGTATTAGTATTTATATACTTAAAAATATATTCTAAAAAGTATTAGCTTATAAGTAAGCTATATATAGGGTTAGCTTAAGGGGCCTAAAGTTTCTTTATAGTAAAGGTAATAGTAATAATAATAATATAAGTTAAATAGAAGGTAAAGCTAGCTTAAGTATAATTATTTTATATAATAAAGGTAGTAATATATATAAAGCTAAAAAAAATAGGTTAAAAACTTATAGTAAATATATTTTAAAATAGAAATAGGCTTAAGAGGCTACTAAAATAAAGTAGTAATAGGTTTAAAGCTCTAAATATAAAGGTTATAAACTACTAAGTAGTTATAGTAGCTAATATAAAAATAGTATACTACTAAATAGTTATAGTAGTAGTAAAGATAATATAGGTAGAATAGTATAAATTCTAAATAATATTAAAGCCTAGTATATTAAAAGGAGAGAATAAAAATAGTTATTAATAGGTATTTTTATAGCTATATTAAGTATAATAAAGCAATAAGGCTATTAGTACTTAGCTACTCTTTTAGGTAAGGCATTGCTTTATATAGTTATACTTATTATAGTATTATTAGGTAGTAAGGTAGTATATAGAGATAAGGTATATATATCTAGCCTTTAGGCTTAGGGCAGTAGCTTAGCTAGGTATAGTAATAGCTTCTTTTTAATTAATTATAATAACTATATATTTATAAGTATAGTAAAGCTTAGAATTAATAGTATATAAATATACCCTTTAGATATATTTATATTAAAACTTATTATACTTTTAGTAAGTATACTTACTAAAGCTTAGTTTATATAAAAACTTACCTTTAACTACTATATTATTACTATAAAAATTATAAGGGAATTAATAATCTCTAATAGTAAATAAAGTAATATTAAAATTACCCTTAAGGTTATACTTATTTATATATTCTTAAGGACTAGTTTAGCCTAAGGGTAGTAATAGGGAAGGAGAAAGGGCATTAGTAGCTATAAATATAATATATTTTAATTATAAAGAAGGTATAATACTAAGAATAAAAAAAATAAAGTAAAAATATAAGTTAGTAAATAGTAAATAAAGAGTTAGAATAAATAAAGAATAATAGTAAGTAAGGAAAGAGAAAATAATAGTTATATAAAAAAGAGAGAGATATTTCTCTTTATACTTTCTTTAAATAGCTAGCTAGTATTAATAATAATAAATATTAAGCTTAATATAAAATTAAGTAAAATTAAAATAAAGAGAGAATATATAAGTTATTAGAATATAGTTAGTATTAATAATAATATTAATATTATAGTTATATAGTAACTAGGCGCTAGCTAGTATATTACTATATATAGGCTATATATAAAGGCTATTCTCTAGCTAATAATAATAATAATATTACTAATTAGGTGCTATATTAGTCTATAACCTAGGCTATATAGCTTTAGTCTTTTATTTCCTTTAGACGCTTTTATTCTCTTATTTTATATACTAAAAAGGGGCTATATAATAGATTTAAGCTATAGGCTTAAATTATAGAAAAGGTTAAATAGTTATTATATATATATATATATATATATATATATTCCTATAGGGTATAAGCCTAAGCAATACCTATATATATAAGTAGGGTAAAGTTATATATAATTATATTTCCTTTCTCTCCTTAAGAATAATAATAACACTATTAACGCTAGATTGCAGACGCCTCTAGGCTAGTCCGTAACAGTAGTAATGCTTAAAGGTATAAATCTCTAGCCTTTATTATATATATATACGCTCCCCTTTTTATGCTTTTAGCTAGGTTATAATAAGCTTAAAGTAAGGGTATAACTTACTCTCTTTTTTTTATACCCTTTACTCTCTATCCCTTATACCCTTAGCCTAAGTATAGGCAACTTAGCTATAATAAAGTACCCCCTTTTCTTTATAATTACCTTTAATTATATAGTTTGCTGCTAGGTTACTACTTATTTGCTGCCTAGAATATTTATTATCTTAAGATTTATAACCTAGCTTATATATAGAAAAGGTAATATTACTATATATATAGTAAGTTATACTTATAAAAATTAGGAATTTTTCTATACCTACTTATAAATATTATTTAGCTACTACTTAATAGTAAGCTATATTAGTATTTAATATAATTTATTAATAGCTTTTATAATTACTTAATTAAGTAATAAACTACCTTATATTTTACTACTAAGGGGATTAGCTAGTCCCCCCTTAATATATATAAATATCCGTTATTTTTTTTACTTTCTTACCTTTTTTTTTTCCTTCTTATAAACCTTATTAACCTTTATAAGTTAGCCCCTTAGCTTTAAGGTAATAGCTTTATAGCTATTACCTTTATTTTATTTCCTTTAGCTAATATTTAGGTTTAGTATTAAGATATTTTCTTTTACTTTAATTACCTTTATTTTTTTACTTTAATTTTTACTACTTTTTTACTTATTTATAAGTTATTTTTTAGCTTTATAGTAATAGCTTTATAGCTACTACCTTTTTATATTCTAACTTTTATTAACTTCTAAGTTTAATATTAAGATATTATTCTTATTATCTTACTTTATTTATTATTATTACTTTATTTATTTTTAGGTTTTTTCTTTATTTTTTTTTTTTTAATATTATTATTAATAAATACTTTTTATTTTTTTATTAGCTAGAATGCTACTTATCTTTAGCTAGGTTATTATAATAGGTTCTCCTTATTTTAAAGCTTCTATAACTTTAAAAAATACTTATAGCTATACTTATATTATACCTTCTATACTAAGTAATTCCCTTTCTCTAGGCCCTAAGCTTATTATTTAAACTACTATAATATAAGTATAGTTTTTTTTTAATAAGCTTATTACTAATTCCTTACTAAATTTAAAAAACCTTTTTACTTACACTATAGTTTATAGCTTTATACTTAGATAGTTAAGCTACTTATTATACCTTATATAAATAGAAATATATATTTTAAATATATTATACTAAGTAAGCTATGCCTATTAAGTATGCTTTTACTCTTAAGAGTAAGTATTTATAGCTAGATTACTTTATTATTACTAATATTTTATAGGTTTAAGTTTAAAATATATAGTTTATTAAAAAAATAATAAATAATATAATAAAGTAAGTACCTTTAGTATTTTTTTTTTCCCTTTATTTCTTTTTTATTAGTAAATTATTACTAATATTAGTATAATTAATACTTACTTAAGTATACCTTTATTAATATACCTTTAAATTAATAAAATAGAAAACTAATAATAATAAGTATTATAAGATTCTAGTATAGTATATATTATATTATTACCTTAGCCTTAAAGCTAACTTATTACTATAGGGTTTACTTAGCATTATTATATCCCTTAAAAATACCCTTTAGTTAGCTAAGTATACTAATAAGTATATATATACTTTAAAAGCTTATATAAATACTAACCTTAAAGTAAAGTATACCTATTGCTAAAAAGCTATTATTAAGTAGTAATATAAAGTAAATACTCTCCTTATAGGTATTAATATTTTAAACTATTTAAAATATATTTATAAATATATTACTATAGTATATATAACTTATTATTCTATTAGTAGCACTACTAACTTACTACTAAGGCTATAATTATAATTAAGCTTCTTTACTAATGCCTATTAAGCCTTATATTTTTCTTACTACTCTATAGAATTTAATAGGAAATTTAGTAGTTATAGGCAATAAGAAGGCTAATATTAATAATAATAAGTAGTATAGTTATAGCGTGCTTATTATAATTAGTTTATATATATGTTTTTTTTTTAAAAAGAATTTGTAAGCTTAGCGTAGCTATATAACTAGGTTTTTTATAAAAAAATAAATAAATAAATAATACTAATCTGCTTAATTAGCTCTTTATATACTTACTATAAACTAGCTACTAGCTTATCTTTATATTCCTTAATAATATCTTTAGTATTAAAGTCTCTTTATAATACCTAAGAATTCTTAGAGCTATTATAGCCCTTTTACTTAATTAGATATTTTTACCTCTTTTCTTTATATTTATAAGAGATAATTTCTTTAACCTTATAAAACTTAGCTTTATTATTAATAAATAGCTATAAAATCTCTACTTATACTATAATTAAGTTTTCTTTAAACTATTCTAAACTTATAATATTAAAAACATTATATAACTATATTATTAGGGGAAGCTTTAAATAATATACTAGTTTATAATTACTAACCTTCTTAATTACTTAAAATAGTTCTAAGTACTTTACTATAAGCTTCTTATTAGGATATTATAAGTTAATATTTTTTATAGAAAAAAGCATAAAGTTACTAACCTTAAACTATATTAATTTTTTTTTTTAATTATAGTATTTTATATATTATTTTTATATACTACTAAGTAGCTATTTAATTTTAGTATACTTATTATATAGTTTTTTAACTTATAAATTAGCTTATTAGTTAATAATATTAAATAGTTTAATAACTTAGTTAGGGCCTTTAAGTTAATAACCTTATAGTAACTTTACTAGTATATAGCTATAAGTAAAGTAATAGCTTATATTATAAGTAAATTAAATAAGTAAGAAGTAATTTAATTAGTTAGTTTGCTTAGTATTTCTAAATACCTTTAAATAATACTTAAAGACTTAATTTATTCTTTTTATTTACTTATTAGTTTAAAGGTAAAAAGCTATACTAAGAAGCTATTTAATTA
This sequence comes from Claviceps digitariae, assembly GCA_018360205.1. NCBI lineage: Eukaryota > Fungi > Ascomycota > Sordariomycetes > Hypocreales > Clavicipitaceae > Claviceps > Claviceps digitariae. The sequence goes on from SRPT01000070.1 coordinate 63,756, forward strand.
CTATAAAGTAATAAAATATATACTAGAATTTACTTATAAAGATAATGCTTTTATTATTAATAATACCTTTAGGCGCTTTATAATCTTTAAATATATTTTTAATAAAGATTATTATAAGGTTACTACTTATTACCTTTATAGTTATAGTAATATATAAAGTATATTTAAAGAAATAATTAATAATAATAAGTATTATATTATATATCTTTTTATTATATTACTTTATTAATAATAGCTTTATAATAAAGTTTATTAATAATTCTTAGAATAGTTAGTTAAGTATTAGTAATACTACTAGCTTGCTATAGGGTTAATATAATTTAAGCTTATTTAGTTAATAACTTAAATAATTACTTATATAAGTCTTTATATTTTATTTTATACCTAGCTAATAATATTATAATACTATATATTTAATTATCTTACTTACACTATAGTAGCCTACTACTAGGTTATTATAAACTAGCTATAAAATCTTACTTTTTATACCTATAGGTATATAAGCCCTTTTTTTAAATAATAATAAGCCTTTTTTATTAACTAACTAAATAGTTTTATTTAAAGTATTTTCTATATTATTACTACTTAGTAGCTTTAATTACTACCTTATTAAAGTATTTTTTAACTAAATAAACTTTAAAGACTTAAAGAGTAGCTATATTAACTTATTATTTATATTTAAAATTAACTTAAAAAAGGTTCTTTTAATTATTATTAACCTAGCTATAAGCTTCTAGCTAGTTCTTTGCTTAAGCACTAGTTCTTTTTTAAATAAATAAGGATATTAGTAGCTTACTTTTATATTTAAAATCTTATTTAGCTAACCTAAGGTAGTGCCTTTATTACCTTAAATAAGGTCCTTAGTAGCTATTACCTTACTAAATATAATTAAATCTATAGACTTATATAATAAAATACTATTTTAGTAACTAGGCTTTAGCTATATTTTTAGTATAAAGGGCCTTACTTTTAAAGCTAATTAGCTTGCTTTTAGCGCGCTACTAAGCAAGGGGGTAGTTACTATTTCTATATAAAATAACCTATATTTATACCTTATACTATCTAGGTTATATACTTAATTAGTTTAAATTTAAGTATTTACTATTAAGTATATTACTTTAATAGTATAGCTATTTTATAGCTTAGTAATATTAAAAGTTAGCTATTTTAAGTGTCTTTTTTTATTATAATTAATACTTATAGCTTTATTAATTAAAACTTCTATTTACTTAATTATTAGGCTATTTAGCTATTTACCTTATTACTTACTCTCTATAAACTTAGTAAGAAATAGAGATAAGTAGAATATTCTAGCTTTTTTTATAGCTTTTTTTAAGAAGTAATTAAGTTATTTTAAAAGGCTATTTACTAGGTTTAACTTACTAGGCCTATATT